>JAOPHQ010002614.1:112500-113883 GCA_030340625.1 Merluccius polli | reverse complement strand
CCCCCAGCCGAAAGGTTCTGGGTACGAACCACCAATGTCCACAGTTTACCTGTAGCCTGAATACAAAATCACTGTGAGTGGTTTTGGATAAAATACAATTTAAAAGATAAGTCTGCTAAATGATACAAATTAACTAAGCACCAAACCATCCCCATCTCATTGCTGGTATAAAAAAAAACATTTCAATTACTGTTTCCGACTGGCTCGAAATTCAAAGTAATGTCACTTTGCACACTGGCACTAATTCTACCTAGTTGGAAACATCAGCATAACCTGTGAGTCGTGCTGTCGTCCCTAGCAACTGATGTGATATTCACTTTGTTTACACTTTGGAAAAGATGACATTTCTAGTTTGAGTTCATGACACAGGCTGATTTTCATCATCAAAAGATCTGTCCAAAAGTCAAGACACGCATTTTCGAGACATACGTATACAGACACGCACGCACGCGGACATACACACGCACACGCACACGCACGCACGCACGCGCACGCACACGCACGCGTGATTGGTGGTCGGCCCCGCCGGCGGCAGCTGCTTCACGCCCTGCTTATCAAAACTGGCGGCGTCTGGGTTCATTTTTTAATTTTATTTTTATTTCAGTGGCGGCCCCAGACCCCGGGAGCGCTTTCCTTTTCATTATGAAACTTTATGTAACACAATCTGCCCGCGTTTGCCAAATGACGGCCGTTAAAAGCGTAATGACTCCGACGGCGTAATTATTTGGAGTCGCTCTCGAGGAAGGACCCCACCCCGATGCCCCCCCCCCCCTCCCCACTCTCCCCCCTCTCTCTCCCCCCCCCTCCTCACCCCCGACGCATAGCGGAAGCCACGCACGAGCAGTCGCACTAATCTGGGAAAGAAAACTTTTACCCTCCCCTCCGTCTCTCTCTTTGGGTTTTTGTTTTTTTGGGAGGTTTCGCCCCCCTTGCGACAATAGGAATGCACAGAAAAGCGCGAGAATGTTCAATTGCTTGTGAAATTTAAATGGGGAGATTACACAGCTGTTGAGCCCCTCCCCTCTCCCGCCTCGCACCCTCACCCTTGCTCCCCCCCCCACCCACCGCCCCCCCCACCCCTCCCCCGCCCGCCCGTCTCCCCTTCCTTTCCGTTTGTGTCGGCTCATTCGTTTTTGTTGTGCCTGCTCTTTTTTTTTCGGTTTTCTTGGCTCCCTTTTTTTTGCTTGCTCTCCCAAAAAAAATATTACCTTTCTTTCTCTCTCTCTCTCTCTCTCTCTCTCTCTCTCTCTCTCTCTCTCTTTCTTTCTCTCTCTCTCTCTCTCTCTCTCTCTCTCTCTCTCTCTCTCTCCTCTCTCTCTCTCTCTCTCTCTCCTCTCTCTCTCAATCTCTCTCTCTAGCTCTGTCTCTCTACCTCACTATCTA
>JAOPHQ010002614.1:0-107500 GCA_030340625.1 Merluccius polli | reverse complement strand
AAATGTTCTGTGCGAGTGCTCAATCAGTTCAGTAACACTACACAGTTACATGACTGGTATTGGGTCCGGTCGCCGGCTAAACTTGGGTTCAACATCTTGTTTTACTAGCGTGGGCCGGTAGGATGCAATAGTTGATGTGACGGTTGTTTAAACAACATATTATGATCCTATATGTTATGTGCGTTACCCTCCACAGAAAATGTTTGTTGCTTGACAATTATTAGCAGAATATGATGGGCCTATATTTGAAAAGCAAATATAGCGACGCTTCAAACTTCACATCAATCACCGCATAAAACGTATGATCTGGTGCCTACTAGGAGGCCTATGAGTAGGCCTATTGAGGTGCACATGACAGGCCTTGAAGCTCAGATCTGATATATTGCCCCAACTGTGCACATAGATCAGATAGGCCTCTGTATCAGATATTGGACCACACATGAAAGTGGCCCCAAATCAGATTTGAAAAGATCATATTCCAAGTGATGTGTGCTGTCCTCAGCTCTCAAGCTGCTCAGAAAAAAACATCAGTGAACTGAAGAAAAAAAAAAGGACCACTTGGGCCTCTGTAGTGTGACCATGGCCTTGGTGTGTGACATCACATGTGATTGACAGTTCATGCAGATCCACCGTGTGCGAACAGCAGGCAGCATTTACCCTCCTGCTGGGGTTCAGCACCCTGGACAGCAACATAGGCTACCAGGTTGTTTAGCAGGCTAACAGGCATGTGGGCTATGCTCAAGTAATAAATAACGTCTGAGCAGAAATCCATATAGCGAAAACGTCAGCTTTGTAAAATAGGCTAATCACCCACACAGATCGGAGAAAGTTTGCAGTCCTGAACAGTTTGCAGGTCTTGACATATGCTAATGAAATCAATATTTGAAATCAATATGGGATTTTGCCTTTAAGTTAATGCAGGGTGTTGGTCATGTGACGACCCTCTAACTCTGTCTGCTGATTCTCCTGTTGTCTGTCTGTCTGTGCAGGGAGCCAGTGGGCGGAGCTGAGAGGGTCGACAGCTGATGTGGTGCACCTGTGCAGGTTGGGCCTGAAGGCTTCATAAGGTGGACCACATCAGTCCCTCTCTCTCTTCTCACACTGGCAGGTTGGCTTCTGGTGTGGTTCCTTTTGGTTTGGTTTTGTACTTTAGTTTTCGTTGTGCCTTTTGGGTTTAGTTTCATGTTTAGTGCTATGTAGTGTTTACACCCTAAAACATCTCCATAGCACGCTCCACTCATCCATACACTACACTCACCACTTAGTATACCAATGAAATGTTATATTCTTATATTATTATTATTATTTCTAATAAATATTTTACTTTATCCTTTAATCATGTGTGGAGTGGACTCCCATCTTTGTTGCGGTCACTGGGCCTGGTCGTAACAGTAACGATACGATTATTTTAATTAAAAGTGTCTGAAAAGACATCAAATCAGGTGAGTTGGTGGTTTGAATGTGTTGTTCTCTAACAAGGAGGGAGCCTATTGATGCAGATTATTTTGTCTTACACACCGTTATTAAACATAACGAATTATTACAAATCGTTTTTTTTCCACAAGTGAACTCATGTGTGGTGAATGAAAATGACTTCCTGTGCAGATTAAAGATGAGACTGATAACAGTTGGCATACTCCCTGAACAACAAAAAAAAGAAGAAAAGATAATAATCATTCAAAAAGGAATAACCATCGGCCCAGTCGACTAGAACAACAAAGTCCCAGTTCAGTGTTCCCGTTTTAACGTAACAAATGTTAAGGACATACACACTCCTGTTCCCAGTTCCTTCATACCATCATAATGTACTCACAGTTCTGTTCTAGTAGGCTGGTTTAGTTAGGGTTGGTATATTATTAATAGTTATCTGGGATTAAAATAATAAAATATGGTATTAATAAAGTACATTTTATCGTATCTGGGATTACTAAAGCACATATCTCTTCACTTGTATAAGATATGGTATTAATAACTTAAAGGTCCAGTGTGTAGAATTTAATGGCATCTGGTGGAACGGACTTGGCAGAAATGTAATATAATATTCATAAGTATGTTTTCATTTGTGTATAATGACCTCAAAATAATAATCATTGTGTTTTTGTTTGCTTAGAAAGAGCCGTTTATATCTACATGGGGAGCGGGTCGCCTTCCACGGAGGCCGCCATGTTGCACCGCCATGTTTCTACAGTAGCCCAGAACGGACAAATGGCTCTAGAGAAATAAAGCCTTCGCCGTTGCATATTGTTGTTGAGACTAAAATAGGTTTGTTCCCCAACGCTTAGTAGCTGGTCCGGGGGGGCGGAGTTACCCCGCGTCAGATACGTTTTACAATAATGTCCGCCCACCAGGAACGTCCCGACATGTATTAAAATAATCTCAATAGCAGTTAAAGATATGATATTCATACTCTGAATCACCGGTATGAGTCCCGTGAGCCTAGCGGTGTCTACCTGCCCAGGAGACGGGCAGCAGCACTCCTCTCTATAGAGCCATCGTTTGGTCAATATTTCTACACAATAGGCAAATTACAAAGTACCCTGCCCTAAACAATACCTTAACTAAAGTGGAATTAAACCTGATACGTCTCTCGTTACAAAATGTTCAGAATGGATATAATATATAACATTAAAATGTCTGTTTAGAAGTGTATCCTGCTAGCTCTACAACAGTAAAAGCAGGTAAAGCACTGTGTGGCCAGTGAATCTCCAGTGTGAATGTAATGCACATAGACTGTATAAAATACAGGTGACTTTCCAGACATGTACATTGGTGAAACTATCGCAGACTTCAACAAAAAAACCAAAATGAGTACTAATACGCCAGAATGCTTCGTTTGTATGTGAAAATCACAAAAAAAATCTTCTGGGAGAGGATGACCCCAGATCCCATACTGGGGTTTGGTTTACAAACTTTCAGCCCCCCCTAAAATAAAATTCACCAGCCGCCACTGTAACCAACATGTTGCATTATGTGGATTTGATTCATCGTTGGGCCTGTTGTATGATTAAGTGTTATGCCTGATTTATGCATTTCCTTTTTCTTAGTTTTTTTTTACTAATATTCATACGAGTCATGTGAATCACTAGCCTAGAAATCTAGACGCCCCTAGCGGCAGCAAATTTAATTTGCAGCCAGGGGGGTCTAGAACTTCTCCATCGTTTTTCTGTGCTGGAAACAGAAAATCTGTCAGGCCAATCACAGCGTGAGGGGCGGAGTCGGAAGCCGGGTTACCATGACGACAGAGTTGCGACGGTTCCGTGTTAGAGGTAAACAATGGCTGCTGCTGCTGGCGAACGGCTGTCTTTCCACTCGGCTTTGGCCGCGACTCTTCAAGACTTGAAGTTAACATTTTATTTCACTATTCTTCCACAGTCCACCATACGGAACACTTCCCCATGGACTAATGTCCATCGCTCTGACTACGTCACCTTCTTTGTTGCTCTGATTGGTTGTGGCGCTATCCTATTGCGTGCAGAGGGAACTTGAAAGACAACCGTTTATCCCGCCCACACTGCCAATGGAGCAGTGCCAGACCCGACATTTTTCTGATGGGGGTCTGGCCTGCCAGGCTAGTGAATCACCGGATTTGTTGGAAATATTAAAGGAGCCAGGTACTAATTTCCTGGCTGTTTATCTGCGTTCACACTTAGCAAGTCAACGTGTGATTAATGCAACCCAGTCGCCAAAAGCATACGTTGACAGTGTACGTTTTCGTGAACACTGGATTACGTTGCATTTCAAAACGGAGTCGCGGGTGTAAACCTCAAAGACGCGGGTCACGGTTTTCTTGGGTGCTTTCAAAACCCACCACAGAAACAGTTGGGGTGTAATAATATGTATTGTATAATCTTTATGAAAACTCAGTCAGAACAACACAGTTTCACTCCCAGAACGTCAAATAGCGACTGTCAGTAAGGGCACTTTAGCGTCAGTCACTGACGGAGAGGGGGTTCAATTCACTACAATGTGATGCCGTGTCCGGCGATATTTGACGTTCAGAGCGGCAGCAGCCCATCCACTCCTGTATTAACCCGACCACGGCTCTAATGGACGATGTGGGCATCCGTCCTATTGGTTAGTTATTACTCCTGTATTAACCCGACCACGGCTCTAATGGACGATGTGGGCATCCGTCCTATTGGTTAGTTATTACTCCTGTATTAACCCGACCATGGCTCTAATGGACGATGTGGGCATCCGTCCTATTGGTTAGTTATTACCAGGGGCGGTTCTAGGATCAGACCTTTGGGGGGGCTCAGAGGGGCTGTGAGGGAAAGAGAAATCACGTATGTGAGAGAATCATGCTGGCAACAGGCCCAAGTAGGCCAATTAGGCCTACTTCTACTTCTGTGTTAATTAGGACATATCTCGGGTTCTATTTGGAGTACAAAATAATATTGGTATTGTTGGAAAGGTAAAAATGTTCTCTTCGTTTGGGGGGGGGGGCTGAGGTTGAATTTGGGGAGGCTGAAAACTGCCACTGGCCGGGACAACGAGATATAAGAAGAGGGCTCTTGGGGACGCCAGTGATTATTTCTACGTCACCTGAATTGTGATGTCAAACTGAAGTGTGACCTTGTGGCGCAGGGGAGAGAATTGTGTGATCTGCACAGGAGACCTGGGTTCAAGTCCCAGTGAGAGAGTGTGCTTTGGTGTCATCTTATTTCTACATGAATTGTAATGTCTAATACAAGTGCGACTTTCCAGCACTTCAGAGTGGGCGTCCAGGTAGGCGCAACGCAGGGCGCTGCAGGTTATCAGATCTGTAGACCATGGTTCGAGTCCCAGCAAGGGACATCTATACGAGTTTTCCTCTTGTGTATTGTGATGTCAAATACAAGTGCGACTTCCTAGTACAGCACAGTGGGCGTCCAGGTGGCGCAATGCAGAGCGCTGCAGGTTATCAGATCTGTAGACCAGGGTTTGAGTCCCGGCAAGGGACATCTATGTGGTTTCCTCTTGTGTATTGTGATGTCAAATACAAGTGCGACTTCCCTACAGGTCATAGTGTGGCGTCTCGGTGGCATGATGGAGAGAGCCTGTGGTCTACTGCTCCGACTGACGTGGTATCGTATCCTGGTAGTCGGACTCTCTCCCCATTCCCAGGGGTAGAGGGGGGTGCAAGAAGGGCTCTTGGGGATGCCAGTGATTGACAGAGGGCCGTTGGAGATGTAGTATACCACAACAGTCAGGGACACAGGTGTCTCGGTTAGGCAGAGGTCAGTAACAGTTTTGCAAGTAGGTGCCCCCAGCAGTTGGGGACACCTACTTGCAAAACTGTTACTGACCTCTGCCTAACTGAGACACCTGTGTCCCTGACTGTTGTGGTATGTTAGGAGCCAGGTCAGTAGACCACAGCTCTCCCCATCATGCCACCCCACCATTACCTGTAGGGAAGTCACACTTGTATTTGACATCAGAATACACAAGTAGATGTCCCTTGCCAGGACTCGAACCCTGGTCTACAGATCTGATAACCTGCAGCGTTCTGCGTTGCGCCACCTGGACGCCCACTCTGATGTGCTGGAAAGTCACACTTGTATTTGACATTACAATTCATGTAGAAATAAGATGACACCACAGCACACTCCCTCATTGGGACTTGAACCCAGGTCTCCTGTGCAGATCACATGCAACTCTCTCCCCTGCGCCACAAGGTCGCACTTGAATTTGACATTACAATTCAGGTGACGTAGAAATAATCACTGGCGTCCCCAAGAGCCCTCTTCTTATATCTCGTTGTCCCGGACAGTGGCGGTTTTAGGCCGTTTTGGGGGGGGCTTCAGCCTCCCGCCCCCCCCCCCCCCCTCCAAATGAAGAGGACATTTTTACCTTCCCGACGATACCAATATTATTTTTGTACTCAATAGAACCCAAGATATGTCCTAATTAATACAGAAGTAGAAGTAGGCCTAATTGGCCTACTTGGGCCTGTTGCCAACACGATTCTCTGGCAGGATCTTACTACACACTGCTGCTTTTAACAAATAACGTAAATAACGTAAATAACATAAATTACGTTAATAACATTAACGTAAATTACGTAAACGTTAACGTTAATAACGTTAACGGTAACAACGTTAATAACGTTAACAATATCAAAAACCTTTCTCAATCAATACATTCTTCTGAAATATAATATAAGACAAGGCATGCGTATATTAGATGTATTCTGTATTTTTATCAAAATGTTTATTGTGGATCTTGACCCTCTTGACCCCCTGCTGCTCAGCCACGTCTAGGACACTAACCACCCCACCGAGACACAGAGAGGGAGACAGGTAAACACTATGGTTTAAACCTACCTGTTCTATCATCGGCAAGACAATATCAGACACTAGTGATGGGTCATTTGGGAACGAGTCGAGCCAAAAGATCAGGGTTTTTTTGTTTTTACATTGATTATATTACCGGATGTAGGTTGTTGGCATAACCCCGCCCAAGCCTGCCGTTGGGCGACTGTAACAGGCTCTGGGCGGGGTTATACCTTATACGCCATCTGCCACCATCGCTGCATCCTGCGCTTAGCGCCGCCCAAAGCAAGATGGAGCGTTTTTATCCCCTATACCACAATGATGGTGAGTAGAGCCAGACCTTTCTCCAGCGCTGTGCTAAAACCAAGTGGGGATATAGGGCTGGCTATGCAAGACTATACTTATTATAACAGCAGTAAAATGTGGGATATGGGAAGCCCTGTTGAAGATGTGAGAGAAGCAGAATCTTGTAGATTTTGACCCACACCACAGGGAGCAGAGATACCTTATAGGCTTCCCCGCAGCCCGACTGATGGGGATTCGAGCCCGGCGCTCCAGAGTTGTTGGCCAACTGCTCTCTCCACTGCGCCACCGAGACCCCCGCTTAGATTCTGCTCAGACATTATACTTGACATTTGATTCACAGGTTCTGTTTCCAAAATTACATTAGGTTATCGTGGACACCGTTCTCAGCAGGACTTGAACCCCTGGTCTCGGGAGCTGATAGCCAGCATCATTCACACAGCATCGTTACGTTTCCAAAATCTCATTACGTCCAGAGTCCATGGAGACCGCCCTCGGTGGGACTTGAACCCAGGTCTCGGAGCCAACGGCTCTCTCGGCTGTGCCACCGATGCACCCGCCTCGATCTGGTGGGAGGTTATATTTAACTTTACAATTCAGATTACAATATGCATGTTGTTTCCAAAAACTCATCACTACGACAGCCCTTTCCGCTGTGCCACTGAGACAACAGTTATGGTCTGGTTGTTATATTTGACATTACATTCACACGACCACAAGAGCCCTGCGTCTAGCCTATAACGCACGCCGTCGCACGCACACGCACACACACAAACACACTTTCTGCTTCCCCGGGATCAGGAAGTTTCCACACGGATGAAGAACATGACAGTATGCTGTACACTATGAGGCTCAAACTCACAGAAAGTTACCAGGTATAAAACACAGACACATGAGCTTTGTTTGTGATGTACAGCATTTAAATAAATGATTGAACATGTGAAGGTGACAACTGACAGCATTGTTTTGTGTTTGTGGTATTGCCCAACATAATTCTATGCTATACACAGTCAAGCTACAATGTCAATAACCTGCACATTTCTGGTTAACAATTGGTTACGAGCGTTTCTGTTGAATAAAGGGCCCTTTTAATCCACACACTGGAGAGCAGGACACGTTGAGTTGGACTGGAACCAAAGGCTGATGCAAAGTGTAAACACCATGAGTTTAGCCTTCTATAGACTCACTCTTACTGACGCACAGTAATGAATAAATATCCAACATCACACGTGACACATATTTGCTATAGGCCCATTAGCTACAGCATCGACACAGGATCGGATCCAAAGTTGGCAACAGACTCGAGAAGGTGGGCTTGTATTTCTATTGAACGCCTCAAGTAAACGGGTAGGCATGGATATGGCTGTAGTCGGTTAACATGTATTCAGAAGGGAGGACTTGAGCTGAGCATATACAGAGTACAGGAGGATGTCACATTAACTATTTACAGCTAGACAGAGGATTGCAAAGCAATTACTATAATACAAAATAAAAGTTGGTGCTTGATTGTTATGCGTGAGACAGCAGACAGAAGACGACAAAAAGCGTCAACCACCCAAAACAAATTAAAAATCATATGAAAAAAGGCAGAGCCACAGCATCACAAGTTTCAAGTAACAGAATTAAAAGCGGTGAAAAATGAAAGCAGCGAGGGCTTCATCAGTAGGAGGAGATGGTGGAGGCGGCCAGTGTGTTACATCATCGTCCAGCAGTTCATAGGAGTAACATGTTCAGCATCCCAAGTGAAACTAAACACAGAGAGGTATTGTCTTCTAGCTTGAGTCTGCATCCCCACACTGGGAATACAACAGGACAGCAAAATGGAAGAAAAACAAAGTGGCAACAGGTGAAATATGATCAACACCACCACTGGTATATCAGCGCACATCTGGACACTAATAATATCATGTGCCAGATCCATGTTAGCCAACTGGAACAACCACATGCTGGAATGAACTGTGAGGGGTAACGCCATGACCATGTGCAAGAGGAGCCCATGATCTTGAGGCAGAGGTTAACTTAAAAAGCCAGGAGGGGTTCCATCCCAGCTACTCAAAAACGAAGGGGAAAGGCTTGCTTGTTCGCTTGCGTGTACACACACGCACGCACAAACCATTGCAGTAACTTCAAAGTTACACTTTGAAAATGCACAAAATAATATGGTTTTCTTAACGTTTCAAAAACGATTGAAAAGCACAACAACAAAATAAGAGCGAGCTTTTGTTCCGCTGTATACCAACCACCGGCGACTATGTACAGCCTGGAAGGCAGCAGGAAATGAAAGGAACACTTTCACATGAAAAAAAAAAATGTAAATAAAGAACAGCAGCAACAATCCACTAGCGTACACCATGTCATACGCTAAGCGTGCATGGCGCCTCCCATTTGGTTGCGTGACGACTGGGCGTCCGATGTTCTGCTATGTGACTTTTGGCTCGTGGGGGTGTGTGTGTGTGTGTGTGTGTGTGCGCAAGTCCCAGATAGAGGGGTTAGTGGCGGTGGTGGAGAGAGAGGAAGATCACTTCTCCTGCAGCAGCGCGGGGATGTTGATGTTCCAGCCGATGGCCTGGCGGTCAAAGCCACACGTGAACAGGTTGCACGACTGGTTCTCCTCGTTCCACGCCGAGCAGCACACCATGCGACGGTGGCCCTGGACAGGCACACACACACACACACACACACATTACAAATGTACACACATAACCATGTCAACCAGAACTTAACGTTTTCATTCTAAATAGGAGATGCATTCTGGACATTTTTACACAGAACTATTCAAAGGTTTACATCTATGCGTCGGTGTTCACTCTCACTCTCACACACACACACACACACACACACACACACACACACACACACACACACACACACACACACACACACACACACACACACACACACACACACACACACACACACACATACCATTCTGTTGCTGCGTGGGAGTCTGGCCAGCCTCACTCCGTTCATGTCGAACAGGCGGACCTGGCGGTTGTCGTGCGGCAGAGCAATGACGCGCTGGTTGGTGGACACACTTATCCTGGAGGATCACATGATCAGGACACATGACACATTCCATCAGTTGGGAGGTAGCGGTTGTATGGGTTGGAGGAGCATGCATACAAGAAGTACAGTACATCAACAATAGCATCTAACCTTCCCTTAAACCCTCCCAGTATAGCAGTAATGCTGCTGAAATAAAAGTCAGAAAGACTGACTCACATGTGATGTGCATTGTTTTTGGAAATATGCCTCATGATATACAGTCTCTAGAAGTGTATGGTTCAACTTTTTTCCATGGACTAGTGTGAAAAAAGTAAACAAAAATCGCAACGAATCGTAACATCGAATCGCAATACTTGTAGAATACATGTATCGCGTTGGTACCGAATCGGGAGATAAGTATATCATCCCAGCCCTAAAAACAAACAGTGTTAAACGCAAAGAACACCAACATTGGTTTAGGTCAAGGCAAGTTGGGCTGCGTGACGTCACCAAAATGACGTAACGGCTGCCAAAGACTTTTCTGTGGTACACCACCAGCTCCACAGTGGCTTACTAGCCCTTCATGGTAGGCGGGTAGGGAGTCAGTGCTCGGGTCGAACAGGGCCAATGAATGACCACATGAACGCTACAGAATTATCTGTCTCCGTTTTGTGTGTGTGTGTGTGTGTGTGTGTGTGTGTGTGAGTGTGAGTGTGTGTGTGTGATAGAGCCAGGACCACTTCACTGTGTTTTACAGTGAAATAACTCTAGGCCATGCTGATGTGGTGTAGGTGGTCAGAGAGTATCACAGCAGGACTCCAAATCAACTACAATACTACATCGTACTCATATGACTCAAGTTGTACTAAGTCATTTCATTTCACTAAAGCTAGATCACTATTTCAACCTACTGCTCCTAAGGCAGCACAGCATACGAGCGCTGCATTCAGTCTCGCCCTCCCTACTAAGTCTTTGACCTCTCTAATCGTTTTACTGGCAAGGCTTCAACTCTTATTTTGGGAGCAGTTACACAACATAAATCAGGACAAAAGCAGTTTTATTGCCTCTGCCAACTACAGATTTTTCAAAATGTAACAACTTTGTACATTTTGGGAGAGGTAAAGTGTGCACAGAACAACAATGGAAAGTGTGTCAGGGGGGGACTAAAAAAAAAAAACATGCATACAAAAAATAAAATACAAAAATCAATGTTTGCTAGAATAGAGATATTAGAGGGTCATTCATCCGATACCTCCACAAAAGCTGTCGGTAAGGGCCTTACATATTTGAACCACTTGTTCCAGAATTGAACATACTTTTCTGAAGACCAAGAGAACAAGTAATCTTTTCCATAACATAAATGTAATTGACTATATCTATCCACTCCTGTATTGTGGTGGGTTTAGGAAGTAACCAGCAGTGGTGAGCGCTTTTTTTTACAAGCGGATATCAAAATCCCAAACATATATTTATCAGGACACCTTGCCTGAAAATCAACATGTCCTAAAATTAATGCAACTCGTCTCTCTTCTAATTTTACTCAGAAGGTTCATTATGGAAGTGGGCAGCACATTAGAGAAGCGGGCCCAATATTGTTGTGTGCCATGCAAACATGGTGTGTGCGTGTAACAGTCCATTAGGTTCACAAGAGAGTGTCCAACGTCTCCACAGTCAAGAAACAGGCGATTTCCCTCCCTCTGTTTGTTACAACGCTATGAGCTGTGACATGTTGCTCTCATGTGAACAGCCAGACATCTCTCCGCTTAAATGACGCCACAGCGCACAATTATGTTAGCTCGTGCATAGCCTGAGAATTACATTTATTATGTCTCCTTCAACTACCCCCTCCCTTCCAACAGTACTAACATTAATCTATACAAGTACATTCATCTCTCCAAATGATTATGCATAGTTACAATTAATCAGCCCACCCACTAGGGCCCAATTGCCCATTCGGGTTGTTCATGTGTTTGGAATCTTGTGATGAAGTAAGTCTACATAATTCACATTCTTTTAAAGTGCATTAAAATGGCTTGGTAGTAATCTAAATATAATATATTGAACCATGACTGTATTTGAACCATGGCATGCTACACTCCCAGCAGTCCTAGATTGAGACTTCTTATCTAGTTTTTGTTTGTCTCGTCACGTTTATAACATTTTACTTGATTCGATAATCTGCTTCTGGATATGTAGAATCACATTAGAGTTATCCAATAAAGAACACTAATCTAAAACAATTATGATGTCAAGAAGGACTCTAACTGGTGTATTTCTCCATTACTTTTCACTTAAAGTGAGGGAATAGGAATAGGTACACATTACAGACAATACTTAATGTTCAGGTATAATAATTGGTATTGGCAGTAAAAAGAAACTGCCCTGAAAATGACATGTTTGGAACAGAGGTGGATGTGTTTCAACCAATTGCCTCACTCCGCTCACCCACCTGTTGACAGCTGAGTCGGTGCGGATGGTTGCTATGGGCGACCGCATGTTCTTCAAGTCCCACACCTTGACGGTTCGGTCGTCGCTCCCCGAGACCACGTTGTCGCCCACGGTGAAGACTGCGGACGTCACCGTGCTGCGGGACACACACACACACACACACACACACACACACACACACACACACACACACATACATTAAGGGGAGCTCAGATGAGTGAATGATTCTAAAAATAAGACGGGTCATGTCAGATGGCAGTCAGCCATTTTCTCGTTTTCAGAATTGTCTGTCTTTTATTCAAAACACAAACATGCAAATGAGTTCCATCCAGGAAACCCCCAACAACTGATTGGGCAGACAGTCAGAGACAAAATTAAGTAATATCTCTCTCCCTGGGTGTTTTGCTGCTCCTGTGAATTAGTGACTCTGCCTCCCAGTACTATACTATCAGTGCAGCTCCTATGTGAATACAAATCTAAAACAAACATAACTGGTCGGTAGACAAATCAAAAACCCAGGGGTGAACATCTTCTGGAGCTCATGTTGGGGGGAAAAAAGAGAAGAGTAGACTCCCTCAGAGAGCTCCACTCTGGTCTCTGGTTATTGTGGTTTGATTTGCTGGAATTTCACCTGCAGGGTTGGTTTTTTTTATGCCTTCACACCATGAAATAGCCATGGATTACATGGTGTTCTGTGGACCAAAACTTTCTGGACATGTCCCCTGGCTAACCAGGATTGGCATTCCGGGGCTACAGCTCGCATCGAGGTGAAATACATCCAAGACAGAGAAGCAGGCGCCTCTGCAGCGGCGAGGTCAGGGCTAGAGTGTTATTTAATATCCATTATGTCGGCCGTCCCTGTGGGTTTTTATTTAACATCCGCTCGGCTCCCGTCCTTTCGGCTGAACGGCGAGTCCCGAAAGAGAAGCAAATGAGATTTCCTACACACGGCGGGGGGAGGTGTCGACTGAGATTAGCAGTGTGGTGAATACACAGACCCCTCGTTCAGCCAGGGTTTAGCTCAGGGCCGGCCCGCCCCTCAATTTAAATTGACACGGCATTACAATCTAATTAGAAGGGCTAAACACTGCCTGATTAGCACAGGCTGAGGGTGATGGGAACGTGTGGCTGTATTGTCCCCAGTTAACAGACACTAGGGGAGCCAGGCCAAGAGCTCGAGGAGGCCACGAATACAATACAATACGTATCCGGGGGGGGGGGGGGGGGGGGGGGGGGTGAAAGGTAGCTTCAAGTACAGGCCAACACCAACTGAACCTGGAAGCTTATGAACTTCAGAAGAAGAAGAAAGAAAAAAATGTTCTTGTTTTTTTGGGAGTTTTTTTTCTCAGCCCATCTGAGACTTTAAGGCGATGCCTGGACGAGGTGTCTGGCTTGAGTCGGTCCACGGGTCAAATAAAGTCGAGGCCGTCTGTGTTCGGGACTCAAGAGGAGTCGGAGCAGAGACGGGGAAGGGGGGCAAAAAGAGGAAGGGGACAGGAGAGCTCAATGTTTTAGACGGCCTCCTACGTTATGTCAAATCAGGATTTGCCAGACACTCTGCCCCCGCCTGGCTGTTCTTCCTTTTCCTGAGTTGCACTTAAAATACTGCGCTTTTACCCTTTCCAACCGCCTTACCGCCATTCGATTTAAAATGCTGATTATTTTGGTGATTGAAGGAAATGTCTTACTTAACTTGAGTCACTCTGTATCTGAGCATCAGCCAAATAAAGGCTAACACCTAAATGAAACCTCTCCCATAAGGGGACGACAAAAATGGTTTTGGAGCACCCATTTAGATCTGCCATAGTAAGAACCAACAGACGAGAACCTGGTAAGTGGTGGAGGGAGGGTGGGAGGGGGAGAGAGAGAGCGAGACCGAGACAGAGACAGAGACAGAGAGACATGACATTAGAATGCCATATGTAGAGCAAGTCTGCTGCCACTTCTCGTTTGCTGTGTGCCGTGTGTGCGCTCGTGTGCGGTTGTCATTACGCCCTGCAATTACCGGGGCGGGTTGGACGGGGCGGTGGGAAATGTGCTGCACTTTTGACTGCTGTGGCTCGCTGTCAGGACGCGTTAGCGGTAATTGCCGGTGAAGACGCTGGAAAACCAAGTCTCTCTCTCTCTCTCTCTCTCTGTATCTCTGTATCTCTCTCTCTCTCTCTTCTCCCTCCAGCTCTTCCCATTAAAAATCATTCACACCCGCTCCTCTTCTTCGTCTTCTTCTGCCTCCCCTCAGCTCCCCGGGGGCGGTGATCACATCATTTATGTCCTGTCATTATATCATAATGGGAGTTAAGGGGGGGGGGGATTAGCAGAACAGTGACCTGCTAATAATAATAATGCTTTGGGACCCTGCAGATACCCTGCGTTACACGCAGGGGTAAGAGGTGGAGATTACAAGGGGCTCACACTGGACAGATTGTGTCTCCTGTGTGGTTCAGCGTTGACCTGACTTCTCTTGTCAGTTCCAGACACGCATGCACGCACACACACACGAGCACAAACACACTTTGTGTGTATTGGTCATGTTTATGTGGTAGCACAATAACAAAAGATGTTTTCCCAAGATGTGTGATGCCCTGAGCTATGGTGGGAGTCAAATTCTGGCAAATGACATAACCAATACTGTTATTGGCTTGCTGTCATGTATCCACAGATGAATAAGAGTAAAATGGGAGATCACTTAGGGGCTTAACTAAGTGTAGGGCCTTAATAAAGCAACAGCAATACACAGCCTATACATTCATGTTCCACAGCCTTCTAGAATTTGTCTGGATCTTCGCAAGTGTATTGTTTCCAATGTTTTCCAATTTATTTAGGGAACGTAAAAGTCCTCTGCTGGCCATAGAATATATGACCTCTGGCTGTCACGACTAATTGTACAGGAGGTGGGTCTCAAGCAGAAATAAAAACACCCTAGAACTACCGCGTGCGCTGTTGATCAGGGGGTGATAGTCGTGTGTCCCTGGATGTGTTCCCTTCTTGCATGTACCCGCGTTGCCATAACTAAACGTTGCTTATGCGATGTGGCGATCGTTGGGTGCATGAGTCACATCGTGACACCATTACGCGTTAGTTCTCTCGGCAGCACTGTGACCTCATGAACTTGTCGAGCACTATGAATAGATATGTATTCATATGTACAGACAGTCACACTTATTTTCTGTCCGTTCCCAATAACCGGAGGACAGAACTGCTGAGTGCCTTAGCAAGCGACACAAACTCATGGCAATGTGATCACCCATCACTCACTCCACGAGGGAAGGAGGAAGAAGTCATTCACTCAGACAGAGACAGAGATTGGGGTCTGATCTCATGTCACCAATTGTCTATTATGGAGAAACGACGCTGAATTGTGTAAGAATTATTAAGCACTGAAGGTCGGGAGGGAGGGGGAGCATAGCATCATTTGTAATAAGAGACTAACTGGCCGATGAGATGAGTAGAGGAGTAGAGTGTGTGTGTGCATGTCATCAGTGGCTACCGCTTGACACACACACACACATGGAGGGATTAGCATGCACACAGGCAAATAAACGAGAGAGCGAGGCATAGACAGACAGAGAAAGAGAGCGAGGGGGGGGGGGGGGGGCAGATGAGGAGTGTGGAGGTTAGAATAAAAGAAAACGAGGGTGAGAGGCAGAGAGGGGGAAGAGCAGTGAATCATCAATGCAACGAGTGAAGCCCTCCATAATGAATGAGAGAGAAGTGGAGGATTTGGCTTAGAGCAACAGGGCTGGGAGATTAATGTGACACTGTACTAGAAGAAGAAGAAGAAGAAGAAGAAGAAGAAGAAGAAGAAGAAGAAGAAGAAGAAGAAGAAGAAGAAGAAGAAATAGAGAATGACATGTTAGAGTCAGACACAAGCCTGTCGATAATGTTACAACACCACCCAGTGGAGAAAATGCAAACTGTGCAATGTAGCTTGTTCCTGAATCGTGTATGTATTCCACAGTAACCATACAAATGCAATAGGGCTTATACATCACGATTTCAGCATTGGAATGTCAGTTATTGTCTTAGCAGTAATGTTTTTTTGGTCATTGTTTAGTAATTCATTGTGAAATGATTTATTATTATGGGGAGACATTGTTGTGTTTGAAACTGCCACAGTTGCATTTCTCATGCAAGACATGGCAAACGTTTTTTTTATTCACATACGAGCTGCACTGATAGTATAGTGCTGGGAGGCAGAGTCACTAATTCACAGGAGCAGCAAAACACCCAGGGAGAGAGATATTACTTAACGTGTGTGTGTGTGTGTGTGTGTGTGTGTGTGTGTGTGTGTGTGTGTGTGTGTGTGTGTGTGTGTGTGTGTGTGTGTGAGACTGACTCTGTGTGTCCCTGGAAGACGTTGACAGAGTGGATGGAGGGGTCCCTGAAGTCCCACAGCCTGAAGGTGGTGTCTCTGGATGATGTCACCACCAGACGCTGGGAGGGGTGGGTGCAGCAGTGGGTCAGCTCCTGGTCATGGCCTACACAGGCACACGCACACGCACACACACACACGTCATTAAATGCTTGTGTCAGATTTCAAGCAATACAAACTTAAAAAAGCACACACACGCACGCACACACACACAAGCCAATCATGCAGCTAATAAGTGTGTGCGTGTGTGACATTAGTACTTTAGACATACAATCTGGATGGATGGAATTTGATGCAAACAAGCCTACTTGTGTGTGTGTGTGTGTGTGTGTGTGGTGTGAGTTTATGTGTGAGTGTGTGTGTGCAAGCTTGTGCATGTGTATGTGTTCGCATGTGTGCGTGCTTGTGTGTGTTTGTGCCCGCTCATCTTAAAGGTTACCAGTGAGTGCGTGAACCAGCTCCGATGTCTCCACTTCATACAGGTTGGCAGCGCGGTCCCAGGAAGCCGTCACCACCTGTCTGCCCCCCACCAGCCAATCAGCGGCGATCACCACGCCCTGGTGGCTCTTGAGGGTTGCAGTGGCGACACGGATGGTGGGCACCTCGCCAGGGCCCTCTCCGTCCAAATCCCCCTCCTCTCGGTCAGACGAGTCCTGGTCATCATCGCAAGAAGCCTGTGGGAGAGGGGAAAACAATGTCAGAAGTTAGCTGCAATCTGAGTCACTATCCACTGGACTACTTGAGGGATTTTGCTGCCATCTATAGGCTAAACACCATCTCAACTTTGATGAATATGATTTGCTACAATACTCTAATGTAAAAATGTTACATCTTTATACCAAAATTATGTTATGGTTTAACCCGTAAAATAAATCTGATTACTTTGTAGAGTGTTCTTCTAGTGTGGATTTCAACTTTTTTAAATGAGTGAGCGTTCATTAAACTATCCGGGCTGCAATATCATCTCAACACATGGTCCAAAATGGCCGCAATGGATGTAGAGGAACACTTCAAACTAAGAATAAATGTGTGTAACCGGCTTCTGAAAAAGAATCCCACATTGAAAGGCCTGTTTATCTACACATACATATGCATGTAAATAAGGACGCATTATCACACACACACACACACACACACACACACACACAACCACAACCCCCCCACCCCCTCTCTGATGGGCACTGAATCAATGCACTGTAAAATGAGGAAAGAAAGGAAATATCTTCAAAAGGTGGAGCCGTGCATGTCGTGTTAATGAGAAGTAGAAACAACTTCAAGGACTCAGAACATCAGAAAGCATCGACTCTATTTGATATCCAGATGAATTAGCGACGTGAATGTGTTTATTCCACCGATTCTGTTGATTATTCAAGGGTCTGTAATTGTGAAGCCCTGGGACTGAAAGCGTATTTAAGCTTGCAGTTGTATGTGCAGATGGGTGTTAAAGAAGTACACCGGCAACTGTACATCTATGCCAGACACAGCTTGTGTGTCTGGCACAATGTGACAAATAAAACGCACACCTTCCTCTTCCACAAGAGAAAACTACTTCTTGGGAATCTAAGTAAGATATATTTTACAATAAAAAAAAATATATATATATTTTACAATTACATTTCAAAGAGAAGGGCATTTATAAGACAAGCAGCGAACATCACAAGGCAGTTATTCAAATGACATCAAATAAGGACATAATTAATCTATGTACATAAATTAATTAAACTATAAAGCATCGAGTGGAACTGGTATCTCTCCTCCACCCTCCTCATAAATAGGAGACACTGAACCCTGTGCCAATAATAGAAACATGTAAATAAATATTACCCACTGACCACACTGAGGTGTTCAGAGCATTTATAGACGATAGTAAATTGTCTTGAATCTTGAATCTTAAATTGATCAATTAAGCCATTTTGTATTTGTAATTTTGGTTTTCTTACTTTAAACAATGTAGTGCATAAATCACTACAGTAGCTACATTGCATTTTTTTGGTAATCATTTGAACATTTTTAAATAGCCTGTAGGGATGGCCCAAAATATTAAAATAACTGAATTGTCCCCGTTAGTTTTGTTCGGATATTAGAACATTATTGATATACTTCCGTACCACTTTGACACCTTGTGCCCAGTGTGAGAATTGGCAAGACCGACAGAGACAAACTTGAAACTTGACAAAATTGAAGCTAACTGGTGGTGATAATAATAATAATATTTATTTAAATGTTCTAAGGTTCCCCCAGGTTTTTGTTTTTACATTGTGTGGTGCTCCCAGTATAGTCTCCCAGTGCGGCCATAGAAATAAGAGGTTGTGGCAAGCAGGGGGTTATCAATTTTAAACAAGGGCAAAATATATGAAAAAGCCATCCATTTCATCAAAACTTTGCACAATGTTCAAACTACCATTTTTGTTTTGCGATATTTTAATTACTCTCATACTATGGAAGCCGTGTGTCTTTGGAAACTTTTAGTGTGTGTGTGTGTGTGTGTGTGTATGTGTGTGTGTGTGTGTGTGTGTGTGTGTGTGTGTGTGTGTGTGTGTGTGTGTGTGTGTGTGTGTGTGTGTTTTTAACCTTACAGTAGCATCAGTTTGAGGCGGGGGCGCAGGCAGCTGCACCATGTACCTCCAGATGTGTGCCGTCTGGTCTCCAGAGGCTGGGGAGGGGTGGGGAGGGGTTTGGGGTCAAACAGACCACAAGGTTACCATGGTGACACTGCGCATGTATGCAGATCCTCGTACCCACCCTACACAAACACCATCAGGCCTCCACAAACAAACCCAGGCAAAGGAAATGTGTCATTCACAGGGTGCGGGAATGCAACGAAGACCTGGCCATGTTGCTCTGACACAACATGACACATGGGCCGAGGTAGAGCGAGAGGGAGAGAGGGAGAGAGGGAGAGAGGGAGAGAGGGAGAGAGAGATGAAATGACAGTGAGGAAGTAAGAGAGAGGGATGACTATATATAATGTAAATTGTCTGAATCTATAATCCTAAAACAAACACAAACAGACAATGACACATATGTACCTGTTAAAGCCATCTGCTCAGTGGGGTGGAACTTGATAGAGTTGACTGAGGGTGAGAAAACACAGCGTGTTTGTGAGCTTATCCGCCAAAAACAAACTCAACGCATCAATGACCTTTACCAACTGCCAAACTGTCACTGCCACTGTTCAAATATAGATATGCTTCATGTAACCTAGTGTCCCAAATAGGATATGTCCAAACTTTTGAAAGCAGCAAAGACAGCTGATACAGGCCATTAGTTTGCAGTCATGAAGACAGTTTTTCAATAGAACCGTTTCTTTTATGTATATCTAAATGTATGTATCTTGTATGTATATCTCTAGTAAGGTTTCTCACCTGATCCTGCATGACCAGCATACCTCAGGACACACTTCCCCGTCTCTATGCTCCACAGCAGAGCACAGTGATCTGCAAGGAAGAGAGGGAGAAACGTTCCATCTCCAATGACGTAACAGTCCATAGCCCAATATGAGAAAATATATACATAAACATCAGCAAATAAATGCATTATGTGTCAGGGACCTGCAGAGGCGGTGCCCAGAACCACGGGCTGCGTACGGGTGACCCCCAGGTCCCAGATGCCATCCCTGTGGCCCACATACTCCTTCAGCAGCTGGCAGACAGCCCGCGAACCTGCGGTGGCCTTGAAACTTGACACAATCTGGGGATGGGGTTTGAGGGTACAGGGGGAAAATAAATGAAAATGCATGGAAGGTGACAAGGTGTTTGTGGATGCTATGCAATGTGGGCTATAATGTTGAGACCTCAAGTTGCAGTGGGATCCTGAGTTAACTAAGCAGAGAGCTTGGTGTGTCTACCCGCTGACTGTGTATGCCATGAGTACAGGCCAACGCGGCTAGCTCCCGTTAGCACACATGCTGCCACTTGCTACAGTCTCTCCAAGCTAACTGGCTACAGTTAAACGCCGTTAGCTGCAAGCTGCGGTGCATTCAGATTTTTGTTAAAGACACCCTTTTTGGGGGGTATTTGTCTTAACATGTAAAACAACCTACATTCAATTTAGTAGTCAAACCAGTTTCCAATGACAATTATCAGTAAGCATTAGCAGTGCCCCCCCCTTTGACTTTGGACAACTTAATCTCAAGTTAGTAGGAGTACACTACCACCAGATATTAATCTGATTTAGTCCTCTCTTGAACCCTTGTGTCCTTGCTCCCTCCCACTATAAAGTCTTCATAGCTATACAGTAGTAGAGACCTACCTTCCAGGTTGCATTTTAGTGGCTTTGAATATTATTTTTTAAATATTTGTTTAAGTTTAAGATCCAATCATCTCAAGAAAAAGGGATGTTCAATAGTTAATTTTGAGAAAACCTTTTTTTCCAATCAAGGGTACCATTGTGTTCTCAATATATTGTTTAGAAGTGACAAAAAATGAAGAAATGCAAAAAGAAAACTTTTGCATGAAATGTTCAAGTGGTGAGGTCAGGAATGGTGCTCTTAAACTTTCAATAACACTTAATTTATCCTCAAATAAATGGTTAAACAGCCATCTATTGAAGCAATAAACCATCATGTTATACCCAGGTAATGCCTACATTACCTAACTTGTTATGACAAAACCAAAAAAAAGTATATATGTAAAGTATATATCACCAAAATGTAAGTAAACTGTAGGTCTCTAGATGTTAGAGCCAATATTGGTGGCAGATGAATATTCAACCTAGGCCAGACATGCTATTCACGAAAAACACAAATGTGACCTGATGCAACCCCAAATATTCTTTGGAAAAGGTGACGTGGAAGGGGGGGCATAGGAGAGTAGCGGCAAGTAGGAGACCAGGAGTCACGGTTGGACTTGAGTCATGAAGTTCAGCCTGCGGACATCTCCCATGCTAAGCGACAAACGGAACATCAAGGACATTACCCATGAATATCCACCTAACACTTCCCATGTGGCCACAGTGAAACTGCGAGGTCCCCCTACTTTGCCGTGGAAGGTGCACAAACACTATATTTCGCAGGGGAATTGAGAGGAAGAGATAATGAAACCTTTAGTTTTGTTTGGTTGGTTTCTATCGTTAATATGGTATTTCTGTGTAAGGGCATCTCATTTTGTGACAATGCGTATGAATGTATTAAGTGCGGAGGTGAAAACTACTGGTTCAAGTCCCCTGGTTAAGTGCAAGGATGGAGCAAAAACATGGCAGCACTTGGAATTCATCACCCCTGAATAAATATACAATATCTGATCTGAAAACTCTCCCCTCGTCAGCAGCCCATGTATGGCCAGAATCATTTGCTATTTTGCAAATGGACTTTCATTTATTTTATTTAGCAGAGCAAGTAGATGGTATAGAGCAGGCTAATGTCACAACTCTCTGACGGATCACTCAAGGCATTTCAATTGATCGCCTTCTCTCTACAAGTCATGACCTCGGGAAGAAGAAATAAATAGGCTAGTCTTCCCTTCTCCAATACAGTCACAAAGGAGCTTTTGATTCAACCAGCCTTCAATCCAGAAAAGCTCAAATATTTACATAGATGGCTAATCTCATTAGCTCAATGGTGGTCGCTTTTGTGGTTTTAACCCATTACCTTGCTCGTAGAGGCTTTGTATGTCGTCTTCAGCTTCTGGGACAGTTGACTGGTGCTATGACTCGCTGTAGGTTAGAGTGACAAAGATGGCAAGGCTCTTATCCATGTTTGGTTGTATTCACAACGGGCTTAATGTCATGGCTAGCAACAACCTAATATAGTATAGCATGTGGAGCTCAGTTGATACCTCAGAATGAAAACCCTTGTTGAAAGCTATCGTCTTTCCTAACCGTTTTGAGATTACATAGGAAGGAATTGAATGCATTTCTGAAAAAATGTAATCTAGGTTATACTGCAATATCGCTGTGGTAATAGAAAATCTACCCAAGCCTACTGGTAGCACCAGGAAAATGTCACTGCTTGGAGCTTCTGTATATTTGGCCATACTTATCATCTTACTCTACCCATCTTATTGTTATAACCAATCTAGCTTCCAACATGATGAAGGATAATGATGAAATGCAGGGATGGTTTACCTTTTGCTTTGAGGGCCCCCTTGTTGGGGTCTCCCCCCTCCATAATCTGTCCATCACCAGTCAGACGCTCATTCAGGGAATCGATCTCTCGACGCACTGCAATAAGACATCCATAGTAACAGTGTTACTAAAGGGGCATTTAAGTATAATAGCAACAGTTAATACGATATTACCGATTTCTGCCATGGACATTAATTACTGGATTGATCAGTAACTTACATTCAAGGTTTTCGATGTATAGATTCTCAAACTCTCGCTCGATCTGCCCAAAAAGGTCAAGGAGATTGTTTCGCAAGGATAGGGGAAGCTTGGAATCCTAAGAAAAAGAGAATATATATTTAAAGGTTAGGCTTTCAACTCAACTTAAACAAAAGCATGTAAAATGAAATATCATGGACTTTGTCACTGATCAAACTAAGGTCTGGGTTTATGGCAATATACACAGAACATGAAGCTGTCGATGCCAAAGGAGACTTTTTTGGGGGGGAATTCATACAAACTCACGCATAACTAGCTAGCTTGTCTAATTCCAGCAACAATGTTTACAGTACCCGGTTTTAACAGTACTCCAGGCTCTGAGGTAAGCACAATGTAATGTGAGCAATGTTCATTACACTACAAACTACAAGATCAACAAGACTACAGACAAGAACTAAACAGACAATCTTATTTTACTTACCTCCATACTGAACTGTTAAACGTGCACAGTTATTCTGCCAGAAGGACAAAACGCAATGCATGCAAAGAGAAGTACAGTCTGCCATGAAAACAATAGATGTGCGAGCCTGGTTTTGACAGTTCACCTTAAGAGCTGCTGCCTATTGCTCTGCTTGATCTGAAACACGGGTGGGCAGGGGGGGGAAACCGAATACTTTGCTGTCGGCTGCCCTTTCTTCTGGCCTACATTCAGCTAACAAGTGTGTCACAGTAAGTTTACCCCAGTCGCCATTCTGCTAGCACTGCATGTAAGTTACACATGTTGAAAAAAACATCTTTACAAACAACAGAGCCCCCATTATTTCCCAAGAGCAACGCAGCAGTGGGCCATAAAATCTATAGGCCTTTGTGGATGTTAGGCATAATGACGGCATTATGAGGTAGGAGGTAAAATGCTACAGAATAGTGTGTGTGTGTGTGTGTGTGTGTGTGTAATGTCTGTCCACAAGTAATGTCTGTTTAACTTGTTGTGAAAGGAGGTTTGCTTTTTGTATGTACAATGCATCAGCAGGTTTTGGCATTGGATCAAGAGACCTTGTGAAAAGACTAATTAGCACTGGACAAGCAGCCTATTATTAAACCTTAATGAGAACACTGCCCAATGTCAGTGTCATGCATTTAAACCTCAAGAACATTGCCCAGGAGAGAGTCACTTGCGGGTGATATGGCCGGCGACAGGGAATAGTTCTTTCCACAGAAACTTCACAAGAGGAAAACATAAGCCTGTATTATGCATTTTCCAGATTACACCATGTGTTTCATTACAAGACTCACAGAGACATTGATTGGCAGTAGAAAAGGAAACTATGTAATATTTTCCACATTCTAACACATATCTTTAAATACAGCTATTATCGCCATACCAGCATTATATTTTTCACAATTTCTCTTCATTTTAAAGACATTGACGGGCACAAATGAGACAACACACCATACAATGAGGGAATTGCCCTACAACAAACCTTCGGTGAAACATTTCATAGGTAAATATTTTGAGAGGGCTGCTCCCAAACTTAAGACCGTTGGTCTTAATCAAACAGTAATGGCTGTTTTATCAGGCTTGTTGATGATGCAGCTGACAGCTGGCTACAGCAGCAGCAGCAGCACTCAGAAGCATCCACTTACTGAAACAATACCTCTCTCTCCTACCTATTAAAAGGGAGAATCGATATGTGCTTGCAATTTCAGTCCCAAACAACATTGACATTATTGTAGCTTTAGCTCATCGGAGACGGTTAATCCCTGACTGTATCGACTGTACAGTATTTGAAAGAACCAAGTTTAACTAACATAATACACACAAGTGAAGGGTCCTTCGTGAGAAAGCAGGAGCAATTACACACAAGCTGGTTGGTGACAAATATTTCAAATAATAGGACAGTACTATCCAATAGCCATTCATGAAAATCACTTCAACAGGCACGTCAAAACACTTTCCTTGGAGGCGGCAAGAGCAAAGACTTAGTAGCACTGGAGTCAAGTGAGAAATGTTGCAACACCAGGGACTAAATTTAAAAAAGCAATGTTGTTGGACCGGCTGGTGTTGAATTGTTGTCCAACGACCATGGCTAGCATGACAGAAACCAAGCATGGCAATCAAAATTAATCAACCCACAAAATACAATTGCCATTGTTAGTTCTAGGGTTAGCATTAAATTGCATGTCTTTAAGGTCGGATATAAGATATGCCGTGTGTGTGTATGTGTGTGTGCGTGTGTTTGTGTGTGTGTGTTTGTTTGTTTGTGCATGTGTGTGTGTGTGTGTTGCTGAGCAGGGCTCTCTCACACATTGTAGGCCCCTATGAGGTGTTTGTTTGTTTGTTTGTTTGTTTGTGTGTGCATGCGTGCGTGTGTGTGTGTAATGTGTGTAATGTGTGTGTGTGTGTGTGTGTGTGTGTGTGCGTGTTGCTGAGCAGGGCTCTCTCACACATCGTAGGCACCTATGAGGTATGTATGTGTGTGTGTGTGTGTGTGTGTGTGTGTGTGTGTGTGTGTGTGTGTGTGTGTGTGTGTGTGTGTGTGTGTGTGTGTGTGTGCGCGCGCGCGAGCGCGCGTGCGTGCGTGTGTTGCTGAGCAGGGCTCTCTCACACATTGTATGCCCCTATGAGGTGTGTGTATGTGTGTGTGTGTGTGTGTGTGTGTGTGTGTGTGTGTGTGTGTGTGTGTGTGTGTGTGTTGCTGAGCAGGGCTCTCTCACACATCGTAGGCCCCTATGAGGTAAGTGTGTGTGTGTGTGTGCGTGCGTGCATTGCTTTACCTGTCCCTCCAGCATGTCTCTGTAGGTGCCAGGCGGCCTCTCCTCCGTGCTGTTGGTGCGCCGTATGGACAGGCTGTGGGCCTTGCGCTTCTGCTTGGGGTGACGGGCAGCCGAGGCGGAGCTGCTGCTTCCGCTCTCCACAGGCATCCCTCCTCCCTCGTCACCCGGCCCTGCCCCTGTTCACCTCCTCTCCTCCTCCTCCTCCTCCTACCTGGGAGATAGGGCTGAACAAACACAAAGCCAGGGGTTGTCGGTTCGCCCGTCATTGAGCAAGATGATCAATACGATCTCAATGAATACGAATCGACATGCAGTTTCTGTGGAATGTATTTGTTTTTAACGCAAGTCAGGTGAAAGCTGTGGCAGCTTGTGAAAACTTTAGTTGTACTGAGTGACAGTAATGGCTAATCACAGAAGAATGCAGGGGTCAAATATTTCGACACACGTCATGGCGATGCATGACATTTGACCAAGATTAGCTTTAGGATGATAACACGACAGTCCGATGCACTACTACCTGCAACGTGATGGCGACTAGCGTCAACCACTAAGCGAGGACAAACGACACACGTCGAGGCTATACACCATTAATAAAAGCGGAACGAGAGATACCCGTTATGAAGACCTACTGTGGGAATGTGATAACGGTTAGACAGTAAATACGCTGAAATGCTAGTGAGGAAGTAGCTGACAGATCACCTTCCCTGAAGGCTGCGGCACAATTCAACTTTGAACCCCAACGCACATCTAAGGCTGTACGGGTTGGATTATATAAACGGCCGGAACTGACTATTAACATATTAAAGCCATCGCTGGTCGGACAAATGCAGAACTTTTATAGAGTGTACGACGACAATGTGACAATGTCCGCATTATCAAACGTATCTCTTGTTTTGTTTTTTTTACATTTATTTTTCCTCTTCCTCCCAACTTCCGTGTTTGGTAACAGCGGTAGCCAATAGGGCGTCGGGGCGGTCCGTGCGGACCAATGGGTGAATGACACGTCACCGCACGCGCGTCGCGGCGTAGCAGGGCTCATTTCTGGCCGGAGCGTGTCACGTTTCCGCCTTGAAAAACGACGCACAGTTTGTAAACAGTAAATGCTGCTCAGGCTGTTTGTTTGTTGATCTACCCGGAAGTGCAATTTGAACGTGTAAGTTATGCATGTACGGTGAGTTTGTCCTGCACGTGTTTGTCGCCTTGGCAACGCCTGAACTGGGTGGTGCAAGGCGGGCTACGTAATGGTCCGATGGCGTGTTTACCTAAAGGACGGGGGCTGGCAGGAAAATGCGGAGTGGATTTTGTGGATTTTGCCTCTGGACAGATTCTTGTCCTGCGTGTGTTTACAGGTTCATGTGAACGACTATTATAGCAAAAATATGAACAATAATGAATGCATGCATAACTTGGATATGATGAATGAATGGAAGTGTTCAAGTTATCGGGAATGTCCGCAGTGAATTTAAGGAGGTCGTTTTTACATTTAGGAAAACCTTGACCGCATGGTTGAGTATTTATTTCATCAATTGTAATTTTCGATATCGTATATTGATACATTTATATTTATTTATGATTTTAATTATTTATATTTGGTGGCGCAGGGATGACGTATTTTTGTAGGCCAACCCGGAAGTTAGCGTCGCCCTGGGTTCCCTTGACAACAAGCCAATGGGTTTTTTCCATTGGATTTTGTATTATTGCAGAAAATAAGCTTTGTGGCAAACAAATGTTTATGATACTCACGAGTTTTGTTAAGAAAGATCATCTTGACCAATGAACATGACTTTTTAAGCGTAAATGCAATCGCCAGAAGTTTTTTTTAAGACACGTAAAAGCTTCAGAGTTCACGAGTGGGGTATTTACTGACGTATTTTATGTCGTAGACCAAAACGGGGCCATCTCTTAAGCTTGTGTTAACAACGGACCTTATTTCAGCCATCGAACAAAAAACCCATTCAAAAAAACCCGTTGACTTCGAGGCGAGAGAACCGGAAGTGCCGTGCATGCTAACGGATTTCCGGGTTTTAGGACTCATTCCTTCCTGCACCGCGCTTCCGATCCCAGCCCAGGGAGATCCGGTCCAGTGTTTACCAGCAGCCACAGCGTCACGCCGTTTGATTGGCTCTGTGTTTTGGTCAGGAGATGGCGAGGGGATTGTGGGCGGCGCTGCGAGCACTGAAGTCCTGCGCCCGCAAGGAACCAGCGCTGTTTGCGTCCCAGATACCTGCGAGGATCCGACCTTCCTACCTGTGCCCCTCAACCCGCACCAGGCCGTCATCAGGGTAGGTCGCCATGACACTTACAAGTCTGAGTGGTGAAGCTCAGCTTCGTTAAGCCGCTAACTCTGATAGCTGTAAAAACAAAAAAGCCCACTTCTCTACCTGTCGTTTTGTTCTGCTGTACTTTTCCATAGCAATTAACCCACGTGATTGTTTCGTGCATTAGGCCTATATAATCACGTCACCCACTTTTGTTTTTAATAACAAACGTTATAGATGGCAACTTGTATTTCAGAAGCATAGTTTGATTCATGCCGCATTTCCATGCAGACATGCTGCAACTCGGTTCAGTTGATTATGTTGTTGATGATAAGTCTGCAATGCCGTCAACCTCCAAATCCCTCTGTCCCACATCGCAGCTTCAGTGAGGTGAGAAAGCTTCATTCTTCAGCCAAAATGCCCGAGATAAACACAGACAACCTGGACGAGAAGCAGGTGCAGCTTCTCGCAGAGATGTGTATTCTCATTGACGAGGACGACTCCAAGATTGGCGCAGACACGAAGAAAAACTGTCACCTGAACGCCAACATTGATAAAGGTGAGCCACGTGTGTCCATACGCCTGATGACCACCCACTGGCTGCTTAGCCTGCTTCAGGTAGGCTTGCACATGCGGCTAAAACAATGCTTTCTACTCAAACACAGAAACGAGGATCAAGGGACAATCTTGATTTATTGCCTTTTGTGGACCGTGGACTATCACTTTTTGAAATTAAAAAACAAATGCTTTATATATGTAAGATTCAGCGTTCAATGTTCAATGTCCCCAGGTCTGTTACACAGAGCTTTCAGCGTCTTCATTTTCAACAGTGAAGAGAAGCTGCTTTTGCAACAGAGGTCTGATGCTAAAATCACCTTTCCAGGTAAGCACTTCACTATTGTTGGGCTTTTCTGATTGTTTTATTCCAAAACTATCAGAAACAACAAGCGTGGCCACAGCTGTTATAGTATCGTCCGATATGAATGTATTTTTGCCTTAATAACATTTCACGGTGTGCTTCAGGGTGTATTTTTTTATGGGTTTTTGTTACGTTACCATACATTTAGCATTTTGTACACCTTTGCAAACAAACGTAGCTGATGGTAACGATGATATGTTAAGAGTTGACATCGAGGTCGAACTACACCAGTGTGGTATTTTTCAACATTTTATTTTCCCTCTGTACGTGTAGGCTGCTATACAAACACATGCTGCAGTCATCCTTTACACACCGCCAGTGAGATGGAGGAGACGGAGGCCATCGGAGTAAGGAAAGCCGCACAGAGGAGGCTGCAAGCAGAGCTGGGAATCCCCATTGAACAGGTACAGCAGTACTGCATTTGTGTGGAAGGGGTCTTCACAGCTGGCTGTTTCAGTCCTAAAGCCTATCTAAAGACCACGCATAGATGCAAAGCCATCTCAATAGTTAAACTTTAGTTGCAAATTGTTGTAATTTATTCCTATTGATTCTCTGGATGTGCTGAGGTCGTAGGTTCAATCTCCATTGCCCAACCCCTACCTGCTCATTAATGACATGTAGCTGTCTGTCTTTACTGTTGACAGTCGTTAAAAAATGGTTTCTTCTAAAACATGGTGCCTCCACGGAGCACATTGGTGATGAATGATTTATATATAAAAACGTTACACATGCTAACCAGCACTTTAATCTAAGAATCTTCAACAATAATCTAATAACCAAGTGTGTGGCCTTGGATTATAATAGTTGTCATCTTTTTCAATTACCGTAGATCTTGGACCTTAATGTGATCGTGATGTTTCTCCACAATACTGATCTGCTCCGTTTGTGTGTTCAGGTGACGCCAGAGGAGATGACCTACCTGACCAGGATCCATTACAAAGCCCAGTCCGATGGAGTCTGGGGAGAGCACGAAATCGACTACATCCTCTTTCTACAGAAGGTATACACTACAGAAGGCCCTGCTTTAAAAAATGTGTTTGTTTTTTTTATTGGCCTAAATATATAATTCCATCATAATATTCCTTTCCCCTCATGAGTTAACCTACTATCAGTGCTTTAATTTCTTGTGAGTTAATTATATCCAACAATCATCACCACCTACATCATATAAATACATAGTCGCAATTGCTATTATTAAGTATGTGTTCAGTTTTAAAATATGATGATCTTTAAGGATTAAACCTTTGACCCCTTTGAAAATGGAAAAGGAGGTGGACCTGAGCCCGGACCCCAACGAGATCAAGAGCCACTGTTACGTGACCAAGGAGGAGCTGAAGGAGATGTTGGAGCGGGCAAAGCGCAATGAACTGGACATCACCCCTTGGTTCCTCCTCATCGCCGAGACCTTCCTCTTCGAGTGGTGGGACAACCTGCATAACCTCAAGCAGTTCATGGATCACGACCACATCCACCGCATGTGACGAGGATGCCACCACACCACAGAAATTGTTTTAATTATCTTTGTTTTTAATTGCCTGGCAGCAATGTAAATAGTTGTAGAATTCAGGCTATTGCTATGGGCTATTGCCACTAAAGTGGATTTTTGTAGGCTTCTTGCTGAGTGCAGTTTTGATTTACTACAGCTAGTGTCTTACAACTGTTCTCTATAGCAACATCATAGTGCAAGTAATATACAATAAAACGTATATATAAAATACAATTTTCTTTTAAAAACGATGTAGATAATCAATCGTTCCTTGGAATATGCAGAATGAATATTTTTCTAATCTCTTAAAGAGAAATGGTCTTAAATTTGAGTCATTTTATAGACTGTGAAGTGAGATGTTATTCCTCATAACATAACACCATGTATGTCTGTTTTGAATACAAATGTATTGCTTAATGGGTTGTTAAATTTCATATGAAAGTTGAGTACAAGTATTATCTGTTCAAAGTGGTCCACAATACTATAATATCTATGATTTCTTTTTAAGACAAAGATTGCAAAATATGCACTTTGAAGACTGCTAGTGAGTACAATAGTGTAAGAAAAAATTTGCACTGGTAGTCCATATACATTTCCCCCACTAGAGGGCGAAAAATACCGCAAAGAAAGTGAGTGGCAAGTGTCACTAATTTAAGACAAGAGACCCAGAAGAATGAATAATATACTCATTCCCAGGGCATGGTTTAAGAGCCTCGGAACGACTTTCTTAGCTTTAGTGGATTATTTGCCATTCATTCTTTGAGAATTATTTATTTGGAGATTGGCAACAGCATGAGCCCAAACTAGGCCTGCACGATTAATCGAATTTTCATCGTCATCGCGATGTGAACGTTCGCGATAAACACATCGCAAAAGCTAGTCTGTAATGCGATAAGTTCGCCATGCACACTCGCCGTGGCATTCTGACATTTGGGGCCATGCATGCACACACTAGTCAATCAGATGACGCCAAGCTTCGCTGACGTTCCTGCAGGATAACGCTACGTAAAGATAGCGTTGCGGCTGCGGCGCGCCGCTCCTGGGACGCTGCTGAGACGTTCCGCAGCGGCCCGGTGGAAATACTTTCATTGACTAGAGTGGCAGCGATCAGCAGCGGTGACCGCGACGCAGCCGTAACGCGACGCTCACGTCCCCTACAGCGTAGCGCTGCGAGGCGGCAGGATTCGCGGGATCACGCGAGAACTACAAGACCACGCGAGAATCAGGAGACCACGCGATCATTTGTAGATGTCAAAATAGAATAAACAAATAAAAGGTTACTTTGCCTTTCCGAAGTTGACTTGCAGTTGCTTTGTCTGTCAGAAGTTGATTTGCTGTTGATTTGGTCGTTTTTCCTAGATTTGTGTGCTTCTACCATGAGTTGGTAGACGATATATAGTAAATGTTTACTTTTTTGTCTGGTTTAATTGTGTTTATTGTTGTTATGTCCTAATGTGTTGTGCTGTAGCCTATAGACAAAGTCAGTTATAAACGACGATTTGTGGCCGTGTTCGATCGGGAGGGTGGTTTTATTTTGAAAATTGACCGGATGCTCTATGGCTTTTACTATTTCACTTCCTGCCCGGTCGGTCTGCTTTGTTTAAATTGATGCGTTTCAGCAGCGGCTCGCGTCAAAAATAGAACGCTACGTCAGGGGCGCTGAGCACCCAATGAGCCCCACTGCCACCACCCACCCTTTTTTCACACAAAAACAAAAAATATGTCTATTGAAAAATAACTTTATCATTCACACACACACACACACACACAGTAACGCTAGGAGTTAGTATATACTATGCCCCCATGAATGTGATGTGATTATTATTGTTGCAAAGCCTGGTTCAGGTTAAATCCTCTGTAAAACATGAATGAATACAGCAAAAGAAAAACATTTAACTTTATTTTATTGTCTGGTTTGATAGTCAGACAACTGAAAAATAACAGATATAAATCTATGAATAAATAACAATTAATTTAAAAAGCCACAGTGAGTGTTTTCACACATACTGGTGGTATACAGTGATGTGTGTCGTTTCGTTTGTTTTCACTCTGGTCCAAACGCCGCACCACTGGCAGGGCTTCATGTTTCCATGACGACGGACCAGAAAAGACGCGCGAATTACGTAAGTTATTTACGCAAATTACGTAAGTTATTACGTAAATAACTTACGTAATTTGCGTAAGTTATTTACGTAATAACTTACGTAATTTGCGTAACTTACGTGAATTGCGTAACTTACGCAATGCGTAAGTTATTTACAACTTACGTAATTTGCGTAAGTTATTTACGTAATAACTTACGCAATTCACGTAAGTTATTACGTAATAACTTACGCAAATTACGTAAGTTATTACGTAAATAACTTACGCAAATTACGTAAGTTATTACGTAAATAACTTACGCAAATTACGTAAGTTATTACGTAAATAACTTACGTAATTTGCGTAAGTTATTTACGTAATAACTTACGTGAATTGCGTAAGTTACGCAATTCACGTAACTTACGCAAATTACGTAAGTTATTTACGTAATAACTTAGGCTACGTGAATTGCGTAACTTACGCAATTTACGTAACTTACGCAAATTACGTAAGTTATTACGTAAATAACTTACGCAAATTACGTAAGTTATTTACGTAATAACTTACGTAATTTGCGTAAGTTACGTAAATAACTTACGTAAATTACGTTAATGGCGCTAATGGCGCTAACGGAGCTAACCGGGCTAACAGAGCTAACTGGTAAACGGTGCCTGGACTCCAGCACTCACCGATATGGTATCGGAATCGGAACAACTCTCGGTAAAAGGAAAGAAGTGTGAGACAGAGCTTTGGAGCAACAGTTGATTCACAACACTACAACTAAACAGATCTCACTCTGCGTGAGTCGCGCTGGACGGTCGGGCTGCGGAGCGGTGCAGAGGAGAAGGAGGGGTGAGAAGAGGATGATACCATTTGCTAAGCGGGGATGTTTTCATTTTCGTCCTTAACATATACATTTTAAACCACAAACTACGGAGTATGTTTTGGACATTATTTAACCCTGTCAGTATCCAATCCAGAATTTATTTGTGTTATTTATTTAAGCTCTTTTCCCCCTGAGATTCTTTTATTTCAATAGATACTTTTTGTTTTTTGTTGAGAGCAGGGTAAGGAAACTTTAATTTATTTTTACAATAACATGTAAATTAATGTTATGTGGGTTTCAATAAAAGCATGCACAAGAATATTATTTTCCCTTTTTTTTATGTAATTACCATCAGCTATTCAGTGTTGAGAGTACCTAAAAGCAGGGAATCTATTAAAGCTGAAAAATCTGAAAGAGACAGGAACTGTATGCAAACTTAAATATTTTCTTATTTATCGCAAGTCATATCGTCATCGCAATATTGAACAGTGTGATCGCACATCGCACATTTTGCTGATATCGTGCAGGCCTAGTCCAAACATAGGTTGACTAATTAGGCCTAGCCTACTAATGTAGGTTATGCTGTAGCTGTAGGCCTGGGCCAGGCCTCAGGAACCCGTGGCTCCGCTGGGTATAGCAAACCCAGTGTGGCTCAGAAAAATATTGTTTTAATTATTGTTTTATATGTATAAATAGAATAAATGTACACCTAATTGATTCCATTCATAAATCCAAAGTTAAACCCACAAAAACAGACATGTCCAGTATTTTAAAGCGTTGTTGGTAGAACTGAGGAAACACTGTTTTGAGATGTGCATGGTTGAAATCTCCAGCCACGAAGAGAAGTCCTTCTGGATGGGTCTGCTGGTCACTGATGGCGTTGTACAGTTCACCTTGCCTTGCCTCTATCGTTGTTGCAGCTGGGAGGGGTGTAAACTGCAACAAGCAGGATGGCAGAAAACTCCCTTGGTAGATAGAAAGGCCGGCACTTGATGATCATAAACTCCACACGGGGTGGACAGTGTCTGCAAACCACCACAGTGTCCTGACACCAAGCATCCCTGATGTAAACACAGACCTCCTTCAATGAGAGCTCTGTCTGCTCGGTAGCATGTTAGCCAGTCGAGCTGGATGGCGGAGTCCGGTATGCTGTTGTTGAGCCATGTCTCCGTGAACACAAAAACACAGCACTCCCTCACAGTCTGCTGGGTCGATCTCAGAAGGTGAATATAGTCCAGTTTGTTGTCCAAGGAGCGTACATTGGCGAGTACGATGGACAGTATCGCCGGCTTGTGTGGATTAGCCGCCAGCCTTCTTTAAGGTGCTCACGTGGTTTCCATAGGTGCACACTTGACAGTGGTCTAAACAGGGTTGTTTTGCCCTAAGAGTAAAAACACAAATATTAACAAGAGCTTTATGGCGATCATGTGTGTAGGTCCTAAACTACACAGTCCCACATCAGTGGATACAATGTGTTGTAAACATGTAATAAATTAAGGTGCAACTAGTTGTCCTACCTCTATTCGTAATACATAGGCCTATAAAAGGTGACGACGACCACTACAAACAAAAGGACTGCTAATCCCATGAACCAATGTGTTCGAGGAGATCCCTCTGAAACGGAAAAAGAGAAGGTTGATTATTTTTTCACAACAAAAATTGATGTGCATTATACATCCAAGTAGCTTCATGTTAAACATTACATTGACAGCATTTCTTAAGTGACTTATCACATGTAGTTACGAGGGCTGACCCCTCATAGTCAACTTGTCGACTAATTATTCGCAGGGCTCTTTGCCGACTAAGGTATGCATTAGTCAAGTAGTCGTATTTTTTTGTTATAACGTACTTTCATTGTTATTTATAGTCTCCCCAGTTATCATGGTTGTTGAAACTTAAATAGGTTTGTTCGCCAAAGTTTACTGGCTGGCCCGGGGAGGTGGAGTTTTCCTGCGTTTGACAAGTTATACAATAATGACCGCCTGTCAGGAAAACCCCAATATCAATACTGAAAGTGAAATGTAAAGTAGCATAGTGCGGAGCCCCTCTGGTGACAGGTGGAAAAAAATATTCCGTGGCCACGAATTAATAACGCGTGGGAACGAGATGATTATTAGGTGGCCAGAAATGAATAATGCGTGGCCACGAGTGTCTCTTGCTCACAATTACTCCATGTCTAACCGCAAGTGACTGAAGGATATCACAATAATTCATCCCTAGATTAAAATAAAACGAAATCAGATCAAACTTGTCCATGTCGGCTGAAGCTACTGATGCCAGAAAGTCAACAGTCTCACTGATGATATGACTAACATTTCTTGTGGCCACGTGTTATTATTCATTTGTGGCCAATTCGGTACGCATTAAAGTCGTGGCCACGGAATATTTTTTTCCCCACCTATGTCAGAGGGGCTCCGTAGTATAGTGCTGCTGTGTGGTTGAGTATTTAAAGTATCACACATCTCAATAGCAGCTTATGAAATTTGAAAGTTGTTTTTTTTAAGTTGGAAAGATATTGGATATTCAACACATAACTAGAATTAAATGTAGAAACGAAAATGGTTAAAATTTGACACCACACTTGTTGAGCTTATGACTTTTCTTAAATATGAAGAAAAAAAACATTTATGACTAGTCGACTAATAGATTCAAGATTCACTGTAGAAAACATGTTTCCCTTTACAATGAAATTCTTGCTTTGCTGTCCGCAGGAATGTCAACCAATGTAAAATGTATAGGCCTAATACTAAAAAATATACAATACTAAATCAAATTTACAAGATAACATTTATGGCAGCATGTGATAATAAAAAGGCAACAATAATAATAATAAAACAGTGCAAATGTAATAGTTGGGATGGATTGTTTTTAGTTGACTAATATTTGCCCTTATATTTTAACCAATCTAGCCTACCTTCATTATGGTCCTCCAGTATCTTCAGTTCAATGTTGGTTACGTCTGTTTCTTCTGCGTAACTGACAGTACACGTGTACGTCCCTGCACTCTCGGCTGATGTCGTATGCAACAGGAGGCTGCCTGATTCAGACAGTCCTACATGCTGCTGCCACTCTGTTTCCACCTGCTTCTCTTGTCCTGCTCGTTTTCTGAGGATGGGCTGGTTGTGGTTGAAGGTCCAGGTGATGTCAGCGAGCCCCGAGGCGTTACACGGGAGTAACACCTCATCCTTGGGAGCACTTTGCATTGGAGCTGAATTAAAAAGACAGATAGACAGATGAATGGATGGACAGACGGACAGACGAACAATACACAACATATTGTTTTGAAAGATGCAGAGATATAAGACCATTGACGCCATGTTTCCAAATCAGACCAATGGAGAACGCAAATCCCAGACCAATGATGTCAATGCATCACGAATTCTGCGATTTTTCAGCGGTAACGGAGTGGACGTTGCAGACCGCATTTTTTTCACAACACAACGCATATGAAGCAGTGTCTCTCTGTTATGGTAGAAACTAGTGAGCAGGACGGTTCGTTGCAGTCACTGCAAACTGGATCGCACCAGTTCTCATCTACACTTTACTCTTACACTTCTGACGGTTGCCGTATATTAAAAGACTTACGGTTTTGTCTCATCGTGGCTGTCCTTGCACCGTGTTCATTTTGGACTGAGCAGCTGTAGACCGATTCTGTGTAAACGGTTCTTAAGGAGCCGCTGATGTCATAGAGTCCCTGGTAGTCTTCATGGACCATGGTTGTGTTTTGGAGAGCAGTGGCCGGGTGAGGACTGATGGACCAGGTGAGCTCTGGTCTTGGGTAGATACCTCCAGACTTACAGGTGATGATTTCGTTTACTCGCATAATGTACACTGTACCCACAGGAGCTGCAACAACATGGCACTGCGTTAAAACAATACGCTCAAACAGTTTGCTCAATGTGATGTTTATTTAATAGGATGACATCCTATAAAAACCGCACTTCAGCTCACCTCTCACTGTCAGGGTGACGTATTTGTCCGGGTTCCCTCTGGCGTAACACATGTACGTGCCCTGGTCCTGGAGGTCCACCCTGGCCAGACGAAGCGATGCGTTGCCCCCAGAGATCTGGTCAGGGAACAGGGACGTCCTCCCCTTGTAGAGAGGGTCCTGGTACTTCAGTTGGTCCTGGTCCTCGTAGTAGGAGTGGACATTAACATCCTTCCCATTCTTCTTGACCCAGTGGAGGATTGTGTTGCTGTTTGGCTGGAAGCTGCAAGGCAGCAGACAGCTCCCCCCAAACACACAGACCACCTGGGGTGCTGGAGATCAGAGGGCACAACCGTGGAACACAGTTTTGGTATTAGCAGCAGCACACACTCTTTATTCACTTTTTTGAATGGGCATATGTAACTGTGAGGGAAAGGCGTTACCCCAACATTTTAAGGAACAGAGCCAAACTTTTCTGGTGATGGTGAATGAAAAAAAAAAAAAGCAAAATAAGTTTCAAAGAGCTCTTGTTTTACTTGCAGGATGAAAGGGATGTAGGCCTCATGGATTTATAAAAAAGTAAATAGCAAAACAGAAATAACTTGGATGCCCTAACACAAAAGTGCTAGGGTAGCATATCTTGTTATTGTCAAGGATGTCTGGGACGGTTGATATTTTTCCCCGGCGCCCAAGGTTAAGCGCTCCCTCACTCTAAACAAAGAGCCAAGCCTTCTCTCTTTCACAGTGGCGGATTCAGGCATAGGGCGTCACGTCAACGAGGCGTTAGGACGGCCCCCCGCACGGCCCCCTTTTGGCTGAGAGACCTCCCATCTCTTTCCTACGAATTTATATATATTCATAGCAACAACATTTATCTCCAATGCGTTTCAATGGAGCATTTGATGGTGCTTTGAGTCACTTCCGGTTGACTTGACTATGAATATTTCAGTAAACACGGTACATACCAGCCACACCCCCGACGTGCACTATACACATACCTACAATTCCTGTGCAGGAGAATGTAACCTGACAGGTTGGGTTGGGACAGTTGTCATTGGTTTCAGGTTTAATCTCCAAATAGTTTATATATGACTAAGTTCGAAAGTATAAAATCGTCTTACCCCAATGTCCCCTAGTAGGATTGAGTACAACTATAATACAGAATGTACAGCGAAACAATTATATTATACAAGATGTGTTAGTGTTTGGAGTGTGAATTTATTTATATTTAGTCAAGCTTACCTCCCTGAACGAGGTCCACTGCCGTCAGTAACACGACCGTCTGAACCAGAAGGCTGACTGTCATGTTGGCTCTTCTAGAGACACACATGTGTGTGTGTGTGTGTGTGTGTGTGTGTGTGTGTGTGTGTGTGTGTGTGTGTGTGTGTGTGTGTGTGTGTGTGTGTGTGTGTGTGTTGGGCTGCTGGAAGGACAGCTCAACATTTCAATGGCATGATGGTGTAAATTATTAATCGTTTCATAATATGAAACGATTACAAATGATTAAGCAGTCCACATTCTTTACGTTTTTTTAACATAGGCCTATAATGTTCTTAGAAATGAGTCAAACTATTATCCTTCAGAAAAATACAATTAACATTTTCTTTTTTACAAGTAGGTCCCTGCTCCATGTGTAGCAACAGCTGTGACATCTCGCCCTTTTCATAATTTCCCGTTTTAATTTGTCATACTCACATCTCCGTTCGTTTCAGATACTTCGCTTCATGCCCTTGTGTTTCTATCTGATCAGTTTCACATGTCCCTTAGGCTGTGTTTCCCTCTGTGCCACTTTTGATGTCGCTCTCCCTCAGATTGGACTGCCTGACCTGACTCATGTGTACTGCACCTTTTCTTAAGTGAAAGTATTTTTTGTATTGCCTCTACGTCATGCAGTTCCTTTGCCAGTGTTAAACCAGGCCGTGCCCATTGTTTTTGAATCGTGTAGCAGTGACCTTGAATATTATCATACAGTAGGCCTACGCATGCGCGAAGACCATACATTATTTCCATGTCAAATGATTTAAGTGAACGTAAAACACCTTCCCTGAAGGCACCAGCAAGGCTTCCTACTGGACATCACCTTGCCCCCCAGGCCTGACTGTCCATGTTAAGGTCATGTAACCCGAGCGTGGCAGGGAGTCTTACTTTTACAAGAGTGATGTCCAACAACACCACCTTGAGGATGTTATATCAAGGAAAAACAATGAGACGGAGATGTGAATTTCCCCCAAACAACAATATTTATTCATTTCACAAGGCTAAACATTGCAAACATGGTGGGCTGAAAGATTCATTACATTTCCATTTAAAAATCACAAATACGTGCTATTTACTTTTAAAAACAGGATTAAAATGGGATCCCAATATAGGTCATATGCTGCACACAGTCCACTGGCCAGTGGGGGACAACCGTTTACAGGGCGGAGCTAAAATGAAGGAGCAGGCTACTCCCCTTTACACCAAACACAGCAAGCGGAGAGAGAGGAGCGGCACTGAAGAGAGGAGCACGCATTCACACCAATAGCAAACCTTTTGGGGGGGCCGTGAGGTACAGTGGGACCTGTAGGGAAGCCCCCTGCAGCGGGCTGGAGGCACCACTCGGCTCTCCCAACTCCGAGGAAACACAACAGCAGCATCAGCAGTTAAGAGTAGTCTTTGGGGGGAACCAATGAACAAATTCAAAACCTGACCAAGAAACTAAAGCTAAAATTTGGTTTCTTTTTTTAGAAATAAATCCTGTTTATGCTCTGACACATCACTGTGCTTTTTAGAGGTCTGCTTGGCCTACTGCCATCTTATTTGGCTGCCTATCTGTAGGAGTGACTCTGGTGGCCACTCCCTTCGTTCCCAGGACTATCTCTATCTGTTCCTAATGTACGCATAGAGCTGGGGAAAAAAGCTTTCAGCCATGTTGCCCCTTCGACGTGGAACTTGCTGCATACAGACCTTAAAATGAAGAAACTTGTTTCTTTAAATATTTTTAAAACTTTCATCAAGGGACAGCCTCTATGGTTTGCACATGTTTCATACTGCCTTTCCTGATGTATCTTTGTGAATGTTATTTATTTTTCTTGTGAAATAAAGGTTAAATAAATAAATAGGCTGTGACGCGACCTCACTACGTGGGGTCTATCTATTGACTTTATAGTAGGCATGGCCGATCATAAACAATAGGCTAAATAGAATGACTCCTTATTTGAGTATCTGCTTTGTATTGTTTTTGGCTAGTGCTAGGAATTATGGTAGCAATTTGAAGCCATATAAAATACTATATATACACACATTTCCTTTATTCCGTTATCGTTAATGTAACTGTTTTAATTATGTTGTTTTGATGTGTTAACCTGTCACATTGTGTTGAAAATAAAATTTTCCAAAGGTTTGTGAAGATAATGTATGAATAAGAGATTGAAAACTTGAAAAGTCTGTTTTAAGGAGTGTTTTTAAAAGATGTTACCGATTGTGCAGCCGTATCTCCTTGATTCAAAAACAAACAACCCCATAGTTCTTATCATGACTGCTGGACACCAACCTACTCTGTACTCTAACTCTCTCACACTGGAATATGACCATGATGCACAGCTGAAGGGCTGAAGCTTTCATTTTACAAAAGAAAACAATAACATGGAGATAGATTATGTTGTGTCGAAAAAAAGACTGTTTGCTCACCACACACTCACTCTCCCGAACCCCATCACCCTACAGTTCCTTCAGTGAGCGTTGTTATGATTATTCAGGATGACTCGTGTGGCAAGAGGGATCGGTGAGAACCTGCGGACGACTTTTAAAACGACTGTGTAAAAGTCTTCACAGTGTCGCTCCTCTCTCTCCGCTTGCTGTGTTTGTTTCCAGGCCCGGGGGGTGTAAAGGGGAGTAGCCTGCTCCTTCATTTTAGCTCTGCCCTGTAAACGGTTGTCCCCCACTGGCCAGTGGACTGTGTGTAGCATATGGCCTATATTGGGATCCCGTTTTAATCCTATAAAGGCACGTATTTGTGATTTTTAAATGGAAATGTAATGAATCTTTCAGCCCACAATGTCTGCAATGTTTGTCCTTGTGAAATGAATAAATACTGTTTGGGGAAAACTCACGTCTCCGTCTCATTGTCTTATCTGTGTATTTGGGGAACCCAGTTTATAGGAACATTACAAATAAAAATCTATTTTTCCTTGATACAACATCCTCAAGGTGGTGTTGTCGGACATCACTCTTGTAAAAGTAAGACTCCCTGCCACGCTCGGGTTACATGACCTTAACATGGACAGTCAGGCCTGGGGGGCAAGGTGATGTCCAGTAGGAAGCCTTGCTGGTGCCTTCAGGGAAGGTGTTTCACTTAAATCATTTGACATGTAAATAATGTATGGTCTTCGCACATGCGTAGGCCTACTGTATGATAATATTCAAGGTCACTGCTACACAAATTCAAAAACAATGGGCACGGCCTGGTTTAACACTGGCAAGGGAACTGCATGACGTAGGGCGATACAAAAATACTTTCACTTAAGAAAAGGTGCAGTACACATGAGTCAGGTCAGGCAGTCCAATCTGAGGGAGAGCGACATCAAAAGTGGTACAGAGGGAAACACAGCCTAAGGGACATGTGAAACTGATCAGATGGAACAAGGGCATGAAGCGAAGTTTCTGAAACGAACAGAGATGCGAGTATGACAAATTAAAACAGGAAATTATGAAAAAAATGAATGAAACAAACATAAGGATTAGGGTGAGACGTCACAGCTGTTGCTACCCCTGGAGCAGGGACCTACGTGTAAAAAAGAAAATGTGAATTATATTTTTCTGAAGGATGATAGTTTGACTCATTTCTAAGAACATTATAGGCCTATATATTAAAAAAGTAAAGAATGTAGACTGCTTAATCATTTGTAATCATTTCATATTGCAAAAGAAATGGTGTGGCCCGAGCTGAATATAGACCAGTCATACCGTCATGCCAATGAAATGTTGAGCTGTCCTTCCAGCAGCCTAACACACACACACAGGAGAGTCCCTTAAAGAGCCAACATGACGGTCAGCCTTCTGGTTCAGACGGTCGTGTTACTGACGGCAGTGGACCTTGTTCAGGGAGGTAAGCTTGACTAAATATAAAGACCTAATATGAAGGATTATTGCTCATTGCTATAAATTCATATAAATTCGTAGGAAAGAGATGTGAACTTGGCTTCTGGAAAGCCAAATGGGGGGCCATGCGGTGGACCGTCGTAACACCTCCCATTGGATCGAAAATACGTCACGTAATAACAGGGCGCGGATCGCCCCCCCCAGGGGTCACAGAGGGACAATATTCGGTGTGGGGGTCCCAGTCGGGCCCCGTAATAAGGGTGTCAAGTATTGGGGCGGGGAGACCTTCCTATCTCCAAATCGGCCTTTTGCAACCATATTCTGAGCGAATAGGACTCGCAGGTTACATTTCTGAGAAGCTCTGACAACAAACTTTTAAAAAATTTTTTTACTTTTTTCTGTGAGGTTTAAAAGTCAGACTCTCGGATATGTCGTTCCTGGGACCAAAGGGGATGTGTGTGTGTGTATACATTTTGGCAAGGTCAAAAAATGAAGCGCACACAATGGACAACCCGGTATCACTCTTTTTCATGCTGGCCAATCAGCTTTCCTTCACATGGGGTCGCAACAATCTCAGCCAATCAGCAGCCCCAATTTAAAATGCTTGGGTTTAAATGTTGTCCCCTGCTTTGACCTACAAGTTTTGACCTATAAATTCATTGGAGAAAATCCCTAAATTGAAAGCTCACATTTAAAATACATGGGTTTACATACATATGTTCATGGGTTCTGTCTAGCATGAAAAAAGTGCTCCGGGACACGATTCAATAGATACATTTTTGTATCTTAATGATAAGAGCATCGACCACTTTTGTCCTCGCTTCTTTCCTCTTTTTCCAAAACTGGGCACCTGATGGCTTAGACCTTTCCTTATCCATTTAATTTGTATTGTGTTGATTTGGCACTCCAGCATCAATAAATAACCCATCCCACAACACTGTCAACCAAGAGTCACGACTAAACCAATTCACCTTGGTGGTATGCATAACGGGTTTATATTATTCTTCGTGCAATTTTGCACAAACCAGAAAAAAAATGCAACAATATGTCTGTGAAACTAAATATTCACAGTATCATGAATGAATTGTGGTTCATTTGGTAGCATTTGGTAGTGGACTGATTTCACTTATTGCATTAGTACTGTACAAAGTTAGAGGTGCGCTATTTGATAGATTTCCTCGCTCCACCTACCGAGGGCTTCCAGTGGGGAGACCTGAGGTCAACCTACCCCTGCACCCTCCCCATCTCATACTTCCCAGGCAGTAGCCTGCCTTGCTCACAAACTAGAATTAGGGCACCCACTCCAAACAAGGTTAATCGACCCACATGGTGACATAATCATTGACGTGACACCCTATGCCTAAATCCGCCACTGGGAAAGAGAGAAGACTTGGCTCTTTGTTTAGAGTGAAGGAGCGCTTAACCTTGGGCACCGGGGAAAAATATCAACCATCCCAGACATCCTTGACAATAACAAGATATGCTGCCCTAGCACTTTTGTTTGCATTTTTTTCATACACCATCACCAGAAAAGTTTGGCTCTATTCCTTAAAACGTTGGGGTAACGCCTTTCCCTCACAGTTACATATGCCCATTCAAAAAAGTGAATAAAGTGTGTGCTGCTGCTAATACCAAAACTGTGTTCCACGGTTGTGCCCTCTGACCTCCAGCACCCCAGGTGGTCTGTGTGTTTGGGGGGAGCTGTCTGCTGCCTTGCAGCTTCCAGCCAAAGAGTAACACAGTCCTCCACTGGGTCAAGAAGAATGGGAAGGATGTTAATGTCCACTCCTACTACGAGGACCAGGACCAACCGAAGTACCAGGACCCTCTCTACAAGGGGAGGACGTCCCTGTTCCCTGACCAGATCTCTGGGGGCAACGCATCGCTTCGTCTGGCCAGGGTGGACCTCCAGGACCAGGGCACGTACTTGTGTTACGCCAGAGGGGACAGCCCAGATAAATACATCACCCTGACAGTGAGAGGTGAGCTGAGTTCCTGATGTCATATGTTATTAATCATAATGTCACAATGATAAGTCATAATGCAACCCACCGACAGGTAGGTCCTTTCCATAAACATATCACGTTTATGTTTTTTGCATAAGTTGACGGCTGTAAGTTGATGCACATATCAACGTCGTAGTATTACACTTACTAGGCAGTTGTGTATTTGGGTATCATGGGCTTTCATAAAGTACACAATAACAAAGGTCAATAACTCACTCAAGATTTCGTCAGCAATAGTACATACCTACGCCATTGATATCAGCATCAATGTATGGAGCAAACCAAAGTTATCCATCAGTTTGTCGTTTTAATGCAGCCATGTTGTTGCAGCTCCTGTTGGTACAGTGGACATTATGCTAGTAAACGACACTGTCACCTGTAAGTCTGGAGGTATCTACCCAAGACCAGAGCTCACCTGGTCCATCAGTCCTCGCCCGGCCACTGCTCTCCAAAACACAACCGTGGTCCATGAAGATGACCAGGGACTCTATGACATCAGCGGCTCCTTAAGGACCGTTTACACAGAATCGGTCTACAGCTGCTCAGTCCAAAATGAACACGGTGCAAGGACAGCCACGATGAGACAAAACCGTAAGTCTTTTAATATATACGGCAACCGTCAGAAGTGCAAGAGTAAAGTGTAGATGAGAACTGGTGCGATCCAGTTTGCAGTGACTGCAACTAACCATCCCGCTCACTACTTTCTACCATAAGAGAGAGACACTGCTTCATATGCGTTGTTGTGAAAACATTGCGGTCTGCAATGTCCACTCCGTTACCGCTGAAAAATCACAGAATTCGTGACGCATTGACGTCATTGGTCTGGGATTTGCGTTCTCCATTGGTCTGATTTGAAAACCTGGCATCAATGGTCTTATATCTCTGCATTTTTTGCAACCATATTCTGAGTGAATAGGACTCGCAGGTTAAACTTCTGAAAAGCTCTGACAACAAACTTTAAAAAAAAAAAAAAAAAGTTTTACTTTTTTTCTGTGAGGTTTAAAAGTCAGACTCTCGGATTTGTGGTTCCTGGGACCAAAGGGCACGTGTGTATACATTTTGGCATCTCAAAAGGTAAAAAAATGAAGCGCACACAATGGACAACCTGGTATAATGCTTTTTAATGCTGGCCAATCAGCTTTCCTTCACATGGGGTTCCAACTATGCTCCGCCCCAACAATCTCAGCCAATCAGTAACCCCAATTTAGTCCCATGTTTTGACCTACAAGTTTTGACCTATAAGTTTTGACCTATAAATTCGTTGGAGAAAATCCCTAAATTGAAAGCTCCCATTTAAAATACATGGGTTTACATGTCGTTCTGTCTAGCATGAAAAAAGTGCTCCGGGACACGATTCAATAGATACATTTTCGTGGGCACCTGATGGCTTAGACCTTTCCTTATCCATTTAATTTGTATTGTGTTGATTTGGCACTCCAGCATCAATAAATAACCCATCCCACAACACTGTCAACCAAGAGTCACAACTAAACCAATTCACCTTGGTGGTATGCATAATGGGTCTATATTATTCTTTGTGCGATTTCACACAAACTAGAAAAAAATGCAACAGTATGTATGTGAAACTAAATATTCACAGTATCATGAATGAATTGTGGTTTATTTGGTAGTGGACTGATTTCACTTATTGCATGAGTACTGTATAAAGTTAGAGGTGCGCTATTTGATAGATTTCCTCGCTCCACCTACCGAGGGCTTCCAGTGGGGAGACCTGAGGTCAACCTACCCCTGCACCCTCCCCATCTCATACTTCCCAGGCAGTAGCCTGCCTTGCTCACAAACTAGAATCAGGGTGCCCACTCTAAACAAGGTTAATCGACCCACACGGTGACATGATCGTTGACGTGACGCCCTATGCCTAAATCCGCCATTGTGAAAGAGAGAAGATTTGTCTCTTTGTTTAGAGTGAAGGAGCGCTTAACCTTGGGCGCCGGGGAAAAATATCAACCGTCCCAGACAACGTTGACATTGACAAGATATGCTGCCCTAGCACTTTTGTTTTAGGGCATCCAAGTTATTTTTGTTTTGCTCTTCTTTTTTATAAATCCATGAGGCATACATCCTTTTCATCCTGCAAGTAAAAGCCAAACAGCTCTTTGAAACTTCATGCCAGACTTATTTTGCCTTTTTTTTTTCATACACCATCATCATTAAAGTTTGGCTCTATTCCTTAAAACGTGGGGTAACGCCTTTCCCTCACAGTTACATATGCCCATTCAAAAAAGTGAATAAAGAGTGTGTGCTGCTGCTAATACCAAAACTGTGTTCCAAGGTTGTGCCCTCTGATCTCCAGCACCCCAGGTGGACTGTGTGTTTGGGGGGAGCTGTCTGCTGCCTTGCAGCTTCCAGCCAAAGAGTAACACAGTCCTCCACTGGGTCAAGAAGAATGGGAAGGATGTTAATGTCCACTCCTACTACTATGACCAGGACCAACCGAAGTACCAGGACCCTCTCTACAAGGGGAGGACGTCCCTGTTCCCTGACCAGATCTCTGGGGGCAACGCATCGCTTCGTCTGGCCAGGGTGGACCTCCAGGACCAGGGCACGTACATGTGTTACGCCAGAGGCAACAGCCCAGACAAATACGTCACCCTGACAGTGAGAGGTGAGCTGAGTTCCTGATGTCATATGTTATTAATCATAATGTCACAATGATAAGTCATAATGCAACCCACCGACAGGTAGGTCCTTTCCATAAACATATCACGTTTATGTTTTTGCATAAGTTGACGGCTGTAAATTGTTGCAGATATCGACGTCGTAGTATTACTTTTACTAGGCAGTTGTGTATTTGGGTATCATGGGCTTTCATAAAGTACACAACAAAGGTCAATAACTCATTCAAGGTTTTGTTAGCAATAGTACATACGCCATTGATATCAGCATCAATGTATGGAGCAAACCAAAGTTATCCATCAGTTTGTCGTTTTAATGCGGTGCCATGTTGTTGCAGCTCCTGTTGGTACAGTGGACATTATGCTAGTAAACGACACTGTCACCTGTAAGTCTGGAGGTATCTACCCAAGACCAGAGCTCACCTGGTCCATCAGTCCTCACCCGGCCACTGCTCTCCAAAACACAACCGAGGTCCATGAAGATGACCAGGGACTCTATGATGTCAGCGGCTCCTTAAGGACCGTTTACACAGAATCGGTCTACAGCTGCTCAGTCCAAAATGAACACGGTGCAAGGACAGCCACGATGAGACAAAACCGTAAGTATTTTAATATATACGGCAACCGTCAGAAGTGCAAGAGTAAAGTGTAGATGAGAACTGGTGCGATCCAGTTTGCAGTGACTGCAACTAACCGTCCCGCTCACTACTTTCTACCATAACAGAGAGACACTGCTTCATATGCGTTGTTGTGAAAACATTGCAGAAAACGTGATGCATTGACTTCATTGGTCTGGGATTTGCGTTCTCCATTGGTCCATATAAGCAGCAGACCCATATTAGTGTTATGAGCGAAACCTATGTTGGTTCTATGATGACACCACAGGGAAATGGGTCTATTCAAATGTATTGTGTATAAGTTGCTTAAAAAAAATATTGCATTTACATTATATCAGAATGTAAGTCAGAAAAATCGTGTCACACACATTGTCTTCTTGTTTAAACCATGTTCAATAGGCCAGTAATGTGATAAGTTACTTTATAAATGGTGTTTAAAATAGTGTTATCTATCAATGTAACGTTTAACATGAAGGTACTTAGATGTATACTCCACTTACTGTTAAAAATGATCATTCTACGTTTCAGGGGGATCTCAAAATGCACTATGGTCTCTTGTGTTGTTACCAGTATTGGTTATAGGCATAGGAATTATTTGAAAAATAAAAAAAGGTAAGACAACTAGTTGCACGTTTATTCACAACACATTGTATTCACTCGGATTATGGTCTCGGAAAACTCTTGGTAATATCTCAACATATCTCTTCCCTGACAGACAAGCAGTCGAAGCGTGAGATCAATCAACCAATACAAGGTTACTTTTGTATAATGTATTACTGACTGGGTGGTGTTATAAATAAAATTGATCAAAAGCTGTCTAATCCTATTTTGTTTTCCTCTTAGGCCGCTGATGACGGAGCTGCTGAGGAAATAGAGCTTAACCAACCTGAGACTGCAGCCAAGTCATAGGGTAAAGTGCGCGGCCACAGCCATGGCGGACATTTATGGCGTTTTTCCATCTGCACTTTTGGCCGCGCCGGTCGAACCATGCGGGGCTGGTTTGCGTTTCCATTACCAGTTAAATCTCACGGGGCTGTGAGCAAAGGTTGTCGTTATAGTGATTGTATTGTATTTGTGTGTTTTTTTGTCTTTTTGTTTTGGAGTGCGAGTTTTGCTCCTTCTCAAAATAATCCTAGATTACAAACTAAAAAAATTAATCATTCTTCATATTAGGTCTCTATATTTAGTCAAGCATACCTCCCCGAACGAGGGCCACTGCCGTCAGTAACACGACCGTCTGACTCTGAATCAGGAGGCTGACACGTGTTGTGCCGCCGAAAAAGGCCTCCACCCTGGCCTGCACCCTCCACCCGCGTGAACGCGCCTGCCGAAAAATGACACCAACCCGCGTGAACGCGTATCAATATTTACATTTTCCGCTAGGGGGCAATGTTGGTCTGTCAGTCACGGAGTAGTTAATAAGTGCACCAATATCACGTATGTATTGTAATTGTAGCATACCAAGGGCGTCAGTTTGTGTTTAGAAGTGCTGGGGACAACCATGAGCTTGAGTGTGGTTTGAAAAGTGCTGGGGACCCTTATGTAAGCTATTCATCCATTCAACGCGGCATTACAAATGCTCTACAGTGTATTGTCAGGTGTTGAAAATCATATTCGAACAATAAAAGTTGAAAACCACAGTTTGTGTTTTGGCTTGTTTTGCAAACGGCGTTGGAAACACCAGGGTATTGGCTCGGGATATGTAATACTAACACACATCATATAGGACAAATAACAGTGTTGGCAATTAAACACTTCTCTTGACATCAACAAACTTTACCAGACAATCAATGCCAGACTGTAAAGGGGGTACGAAATGAAACGAGGTACTGAGCATCAGCCTTTTGAAGAAGAGCAAGGGCTGCTGGTAGCCTATGCTATGCATTAAAAAAAAAAGAGAAAAAAAACACAAGCGCCCAGAGGAGAATTGCACCTGCCAAATCCTCCCCACCAGTAAAGTAGTAATCACTCGCGAAGGACCAAGGTAGACTTCACTCGTTACAACGTCGTCAATACACAAACTGATAGCAGCTAACATGATTCACTTTCGCTCACTCCCAATTAGTGAACACTGTAACCGCAAACAATTTGGCTGGCGTCGCCCAGCCTGCCTCTGCGGAGGAAACATTGTCACAAACAAACTGTTAGGAATACCTTGTACATTTTTGAGGAGTCGACTTTCTCGACGCTTGTCGTCTACAATGCTGCTGCAAAGTGTCTGTAAAACAACCATTAAGGCCGCAGTATACTCGCCGCTCCCAAGCTGTCGCGCGACAATGTGACGTCACGGGAGGACGGTAACTATTTATACTCGCGCTGGCGGCTGCGACAGTAGTTGCAGTCTTCTCCTGAACAGAGGTGGCGCCACTGAGGAAAGGCGACCGACTCTGCTATTTCTACGCAGTAGAAGAAGAGATATGCTAATAGGCTCTGTGCACAACTCGCGTGACGTACTTCCGTTTTCCCCGGTTGTCGGCAGAAGAGTTTCCGGTTTTCTTCCTGCTTCACTACAACAGCGGTGAATATGAATCAAAACGAACAAATGAGAGCTGTAACTGTACGAAAGAAGAAAAAAAAAATAACATGAGGGATGGATATAAGTTGCAGAAGGTTGTAGGGGGCTCAAATGAGCATTGTTGTGTGCCACTGTGTACTGGATCGAGTCGGTATAACACCGAACTCAGCTTCCACCGGTTTCCTAAACATACTGGCCACCGTACACAGTGGCTTCACAAGATCCGCAGAACCGGGTTTACCATTACTCCGCATACAAAGGTCTGCAGCCGTCATTTCACCAAGGACCAGATCCGCACCACTGCAAAAGGAAGACGGTTTTTAACTGCCAACGCCATAACAACCTTGTTCGAGTGGAACGCTTACAGCAACAAGACGCGGGCCGCTGTTTGGGAGCGCCGCACTCGTCCGACATCGAGTCCGGAACCTGGCCCGGCGGAGACCGAGGAGGAGATTGTGGATATGGTCCCGATCCTATGGATCTATGATCTATATCTATGATCTATGATCATAGATATAGGATTATACGAAAAGTGGACGAGATAAATGCATGGGAAATTTACTTCCGGCACCGGAGCTGTTAAAAAGGGGCGGTCACTGTTGCGCTCTATTATAGTTCACCTGCCAACTGCAAAGTGTAGGCCTGCTGGAATGAATGCCCACTAGTGCGCGCACGCCACTGGGTGAGATGCTGATGAATCCCCTCCCCCTCATTTGCTCCACACACATGATTTTCCAGACTCGACGGTTTCGGTTGTGTATGTGGGGATTTTTTCGGTCGCAATTGGTTTGCACATTTTTAAAAGACGGTGGGGACAAAATTCAAATTATAAATAGTGATGGGGATGCGATGGCTCTATGCGATTGATGTAATACTACTGTTTTTAGGCTTTACCCGTCTGCTGTGAATTTCAATGAAAATGATGACCCCAAGCCACGTGCAGTTTCCTAAATTCAAGAAGGGACAAGGCACAGCAAAGCCAGTAAAGACAGACGTAATTTTCCGTTTAACACACACCTATTTTGAACTTAACTTCACTAGTTATACAGAATTACAGATGAGCTGATGGACCTCCTGTTTGAGGATGTGTTACAGGACCCTGCGCCATACGCCAACAAAGTGTTGAAGAACGATGAATACATCTCTGGAAACTTGATACTTCTGATTTGAAAACTTTGTTTCTTTTTGAAGTATTTCATCACCGGCGTGACTGAGGTCCGGTCGTAGTTTGGTTGGTTATAGGAATCCAATTATTATTTGAATATATCAAAGAGGACAAATTGTCTTGCTCCTGTAGTCGATAATGTAATAATCAATGGAACCAATTTACCCTGAACTTCAGTAATGATACTCTACATTATTAGGGGAGGTTTTGAACGCATGCTATGTGGTGAGTGTTAGTACAAGGTTGAGACGCATGTAGAGATGGAACTGCTTTAAGAGTCATACTGTTTAGGAAATATTTTTCTATAACTTATCAAAGACATGAACATGTGGGTGCACCAAATAGTTATAATATTTAAAATATTCAATTGTGATGATGGCCTACATGCAGTACAGCTAAAAAGTAGAGAAGTACATGTCTGTACGTCAACAGGTTTCTTTTTCTATTCATTTGTTTTGCAATGTAATTTCTGATTGAACTGCTGACATGTGAAATGCATTAGACTCGAACAGTTCTTGTTCTCATTTGTATTGTCATGCACAGTATTATCCATATGTATACATAGGCCAAACCACTGGTTATGATTATTAGAGAAATCATGTCATGTATTGAACAACTTTATATCTACTTTATTTACTGTATAGGGATTTGCCCAACTTCATAAGAATTACATTCATGACACGGAAACAATGTCTTATCAATAGTCACTGTTTGGGCCTCCCTGCAGCAAACGTTTTCTTTTTCGGTTGGCATTGTGGCACAATTTCCTCAACCTGCTGAGAATTATATAGTGCAGACAATTTAGACTCAACTTCTTGTAAAGACCCCAGTAAACCAGTTTTAAAAAAACTATCATAGAGTATCATACATTATTCATACATCCACGTTATCATACATCCACAGGGGCGCCCTGCAAATAAAAATGGAGGGCCATGTGGTCGTCTATGCCCAGGGTACACAGCTCACATGAAGATCAAGTAAGAGATCAGACACTGCGTTTCGGTTGTAGGAGGGATCCAAGCTGACCAGATATAGTCCACAACAATCAGCAACCTCTCCCAGCCTTCTCTAAGGTGCTCACGTTTGCATTTGGTTTCCATAGGTGCACACTTGACAATGGTCTAAACAGGGTTGTTTTGCCCTAAGAGTAAAAACACAAATATTAAGAAGAGCTTTATGGCAATCATGTGTGTAAACTACACAGTCCCACATCAGTGGATAAAATGTGTAGTAAACATGTAATAAATGAAGGTGCAACTAGTTCTTTTACCTATATTCTTATACATATAAAGGTGACGACCACTACAAACAAAAGGACTGGTAACCCCACGAGCCAATGTGTTCGAGGAGATCCCTCTGAAACGGAAACAGAAGGTTGATTATTTTTTCACAACAAAAATTGATGTGCATTATACATCCAAGTAGCTTCATGTTAAACATTAAGGTGACAGCAGTGCTTAATTTGTAAAGTGGGAGGTACCGGAACGCAGAGGGGGTGTGGATCCGGCGGCTCATTACGGGGTTAGGGTGGGGGGGGGGGGGGGTGCTGCGCGTTTGTTGAGGGGGGGGGGGGGGGGGGGTCAGCCCAGGCGCTCCGCCCCTGGGCTGACCCCTCATAGTTAACTTGTCGACTAATTATTCGCAGGGCTCTTAGGCGACTAAGGTATTAGTCGAGTAGTCGTATTTTTTGTTATGATAACGTGCTTTTATTGTTATTTATAGTCTCCCCAGTTATCATTGTTGTTGAAACATTGGCTGGCCCGGGGAGGTGGAGTTTTCCTGCGTTTGACAAGTTATACAATAATGACCGCCTGTCAAGAAAACACTGACATCAATACTGAAAGTGAAATGTAAAGTAGCATAGTGCTGCTGTGTGGTTGTGTATTTAAAGTATCACACATCTCAATAGCAGCTTATGTAGTTTGAAAGTTGTTTTTTTAAGTTGGAAAGATATTGGATATTCAACATTTAATCACTAAAATTAAATGTAGAAACGAAATATCTAAATAGTTAAGATTTAACACCACACTTGTTAAGCTTATGACTTTTCTCATATAAAAAAATATATATATATTGATGACGAGTCGACTAATAGTTGGGATGGATTCTTTTTAGTCGACTAAATATGAAGAAAATTAGAGTATTTATCGAGATACTGGTACACAATAAATATCAGTACAGAGTGATTATACTTGTCTTAAGAAGGACTTTTTTCACAAATTCCTTGTATTTTCACCAAGAGCCTACCTTCATTATGGTCCTCCAGTATCTTCAGTTCAATGTTGGTTACGTCTGTTTCTTCTGCGTAACGGACAGTACACGTGTACGTCCCTGCACTCTCGGCTGATGTCGTATGCAACAGGAGGCTGCCTGATTCAGACAGTCCTCCTACATGCTGCTGCCACTCTGTTTCCACCTGAGGCTTCTCTTGTCCTGCTCGTTTTCTGAGGATGGGCTGGTTGTGGTTGAAGGTCCAGGTGATGTCAGCGAGCCCTGAGGCGTTACACGGGAGTAACACCTCACTCTTGGGAGCACTTTGCATTGGAGCTGAATTAAAAACACAGATAGACAGATGAGTGGATGGACAGACGGACAGACGGCAATACACAACATATTGTTTGGAAAGATGCGGAGATATAAGCCCATTGTCGCCATGTTTCCAAATCAGACCAATAGAGAACGCAAATCCCAGACCAATGACGTCAATGCATCACGTTTTCTGCAATTTCAGCGGTAACGGAGTGGAAGTTGCAGACTGCATTTTTTTTCACAACGCATATGAAGCAGTGTCTCTTGGTAGAAAGTAGTGAGCGGGTTCGTTGCAGTCACTGCAAACTGGGTCGCACCAGTTCTCATCTACACTTTACTCTTACACTTCTGACGGTTGCCGTATAAATTAAAAGACTTACGGTTTTGTCTCATCGTGGCTGTCCTTGCACCGTGTTCATTTTGGACTGAGCAGCTGTAGACCGATTCTGTGTCATTGTAAACGGTCCTTAAGGAACTGCTGATGTCATAGAGTCCCTGGTCATCTTCATGGACCATGGTTGTGTTTTGGAGAGCAGTGGCCGGGTGAGGACTGATGGACCAGGTGAGCTCTGCTCTTGGGTAGATACCTCCAGACTTACAGGTGACAGTGTCGTTTACTAGCATAATGTCCACTGTACCAACAGGAGCTGCAACAACATGGCACCGCATTAAAACAAAAAACTCAATGAGTTAATGTTTACTCAATATGACGATGTTTTTTTTTTTTTTATAGGATCCTATAAAAACTAGGGGTGTGACGATACACTAAATGGATGATGCAATACGATACACAATATTGGTTTCATGATATGATATAGTCACGATATTCCTAAGGGGAAAAATTTACTATGAGGACAATGTTTACCACAAAGAATGGCTGAGGTATGAAACAATAGTTAGAATAACAGTAAACTATGACATTTAATTAGAAATACTAAAAAATATACAAAAGAAATATCAACATAAAGCTGTGTTCTCCACTGCAGGGGACTCTCGGACTGTTAATTAGCTTATCAAAATGTTCAGGCTAAAATTAGATTGAGCATCCTCTATCTCAACCTCGCTGTCTGCCATGTTGACACTGAGTACTGCCGTAGGCGACAGGATAGAGCATGGCAGAGGAAGGCGAAAGACATGACACTGTTGATGGCGCCCTCTAGTGCACAAAAGCTGTGATGACAACATGTGGTGACGTGACGTCAGCAAAACTTCATCTGCCTCTGCGCACCTCTCATGCTTTACAGTCCCATCAAAGAGTTGAAACGCGTGAACGGAGTTGGGGTTAAGAGACAACGTCTACAACCGGATTGTTTCAAAACTGGCCTCTTCACAATAGCTATTAAAAAGCTAAATCGCCGTCTACGACCGCCAACTGGATCCGCCTCTGTTGCTTTCCACGGACTGGGGACCCGGGTGCGACCCAGGTCCGCTCAAAGTTAACCGTGCATTCATGTGCAGATATACCTATAAAAATCAATGTGATGTGATGCATATTGTGACGTTTTCATTTTGCGATATTTCGTCACACCCCTAATGAAAACAGGACTTCAACTCACCTCTCACTGTCAGGGTGACGTAGTGGTCCAGGTTCCCTCTGGCGTAACACAAGTACCTGCCGTGGTCCTGGAGGTCCACCCTGGCCAGACGAAGCGATGCGTTGCCCCATGCGCGTAATTTGCGGGGGGGTTAGGGGGGTCATGACCCCCCCCAAAAATCAGATCCAGCTAATATAACCCCCCCAATATCATCACACATAATTCAGAAAAATATGAAATATTCTGTTTGTTTTCTTTATTAATTTAATTTGGCAGCAAGATAGTATCATGTTTTAATCATCTGTAATGTACCCCCCCCTCCCCGCCCGCCCACCGACTACTTGGTATGACCCAACCCGTTTTCTTTACCAAACCGAACTATTTCGCGCAGTCGCTGGGATGAATAGTTGAGAAAGTTCATGCTAAATGAATGTGGCGATGAAAAGGACACGGAAAGGCAGCCAGACAACTCTTTTTCATTGTTGGTCGAAAAAGAGTAAAAATCCTGACGAAAAGGAGGTAAATACCCCTATTGTTATACCATGAGCTGTGTTCGAAATCGTTCCCTATCACGGATATAGTGCACAATATAGGGTGCTCGCCATTTTGTAGTGGTGTTCGAATTCTCAGTGGTTCATTTCATGCACTATGAATGAATATTATTGTTCAGATGCGTTCCGCGGTCCATGCTATAGCATGGACCGCGGAACGCATCTGAACAAGGGGGGGCATAATATCCAACACGTTCTCATCCCAACTCGTAATATACCGACAATTTGTCATCACGCCCCTAGACATCTGATACTGATGCAAAAGGTTCCCTCCCGCGTCTGTGTGAAACGATCTGGGTTATCATAAACCCGTTCGCGGTGGTAAGAGACGAGCAGTCTACTGCGTCCGCTCGCAGAGCAGAGTCTACAGCGTCCGCAGTCTACTGTGAAACAATTCACTCCAAAAAGGGTTATGGTTAGGGTTATAGTTAGGGTTATGCATGCGCGTAATTTGCGGGGGGGTTAGGGGGGTCATGACCCCCCCCAAAAATCAGATCCAGCTAATATAACCCCCCCCAATATCATCACACATAATTCAGAAAAATATGAAATATTCTGTTTGTTTTCTTTATTAATTTAATTTGGCAGCAAGATAGTATCATGTTTTAATCATCTGTAATGTACCCCCCCCCTCCCCGCCCGCCCACCGACTACTTGGTATGACCCAACCCGTTTTCTTTACCAAACCGAACTATTTCGCGCAGTCGCTGGGATGAATAGTTGAGAAAGTTCATGCTAAATGAATGTGGCGATGAAAAGGACACGGAAAGGCAGCCAGACAACTCTTTTTCATTGTTGGTCGAAAAAGAGTAAAAATCCTGACGAAAAGGAGGTAAATACCCCTATTGTTATACCATGAGCTGTGTTCGAAATCGTTCCCTATCACGGATATAGTGCACAATATAGGGTGCTCGCCATTTTGTAGTGGTGTTCGAATTCTCAGTGGTTCATTTCATGCACTATGAATGAATATTATTGTTCAGATGCGTTCCGCGGTCCATGCTATAGCATGGACCGCGGAACGCATCTGAACAAGGGGGGGCATAATATCCAACACGTTCTCATCCCAACTCGTAATATACCGACAATTTGTCATCACGCCCCTAGACATCTGATACTGATGCAAAAGGTTCCCTCCCGCGTCTGTGTGAAACGATCTGGGTTATCATAAACCCGTTCGCGGTGGTAAGAGACGAGCAGTCTACTGCGTCCGCTCGCAGAGCAGAGTCTACAGCGTCCGCAGTCTACTGTGAAACAATTCACTCCAAAAAGGGTTATGGTTAGGGTTATAGTTAGGGTTATGGTTAGGTTAGGGTTAGCGTAATCTATCACCGTGACCGGGTTATTATAGTGAACGGACGCTGTAGACTCTGCTCTGCAAGCGGACGCTGTAGACTCTGCTCGTCTCTTACCACCGCGAACGGGTTTATGAGAACCCAGATCGTTTCACACAGACGCGGGACGATCCATCAGGACAAATTGGACCTCTTAACTAAGAAGTCAGTGTGTACACAGTTCATTTCTTTTACACAGAGACGCAAACAGGTGTTTGGTGCTTTTATCTGAATTGCCCAACAATATCTATAGTCTGCTAGTAGTACTATAGTTGCTGGCAGAATAGACGTCAGTATAGCATCCTGTTTCTTTTAGTCAATTCTTATTTTAGCCTAATATGTTGTAAAATACCTTCAAATGTGATTGACAGATAGGCCTTCTTTTGTATTTACATGCTTTTGTTTAGATTGTGTTAGTTTGAACTGGTGATGCCCACCAATATGTGAAATCAGTTTGCCATGTTCAGAATAGAGGTGCAAGCGGCACTCCAGTGTGCCACCCTGTATTGTGTGATGTGTTTGAGAGTTGAATTGTGCATAATACATGTGCTGCATGTAGGTGCCAATACAGTGATGCAATTGATTAATCTTTAAGTTCTTGTGTTTTTTTTCATAAGATAGTGAACACACACAAAATCAATTAGGTGGAAGCTGCCACTGTTGGCTAGTGCTTAAACACTGAATTTAACTACTGTGTCATTATGGCATAAATAGTCAAAAAGTAGCCAAAATCAGTAAAAGTATCGCAATGTATTTCTAATACAAGAACGGCAAATTGGCATGTCACCTTTTACACAAGAAAATGATTCAATAAACAAATAAATAAATAAATATGCCGCGAGTTTAACCCCCCCAATGGCAGACCCAAAGTTACGCCCTTGGGGTTATGGTTAGGTTAGGGTTAGCGTAATCTATCACCGTGACCGGGTTATTATAGTGAACGGACGCTGTAGACTCTGCTCTGCAAGCGGACGCTGTAGACTCTGCTCGTCTCTTACCACCGCGAACGGGTTTATGAGAACCCAGATCGTTTCACACAGACGCGGGACGATCCATCAGGACAAATTGGACCTCTTAACTAAGAAGTCAGTGTGTACACAGTTCATTTCTTTTACACAGAGACGCAAACAGGTGTTTGGTGCTTTTATCTGAATTGCCCAACAATATCTATAGTCTGCTAGTAGTACTATAGTTGCTGGCAGAATAGACGTCAGTATAGCATCCTGTTTCTTTTAGTCAATTCTTATTTTAGCCTAATATGTTGTAAAATACCTTCAAATGTGATTGACAGATAGGCCTTCTTTTGTATTTACATGCTTTTGTTTAGATTGTGTTAGTTTGAACTGGTGATGCCCACCAATATGTGAAATCAGTTTGCCATGTTCAGAATAGAGGTGCAAGCGGCACTCCAGTGTGCCACCCTGTATTGTGTGATGTGTTTGAGAGTTGAATTGTGCATAATACATGTGCTGCATGTAGGTGCCAATACAGTGATGCAATTGATTAATCTTTAAGTTCTTGTGTTTTTTTTCATAAGATAGTGAACACACACAAAATCAATTAGGTGGAAGCTGCCACTGTTGGCTAGTGCTTAAACACTGAATTTAACTACTGTGTCATTATGGCATAAATAGTCAAAAAGTAGCCAAAATCAGTAAAAGTATCGCAATGTATTTCTAATACAAGAACGGCAAATTGGCATGTCACCTTTTACACAAGAAAATGATTCAATAAACAAATAAATAAATAAATATGCCGCGAGTTTAACCCCCCCAATGGCAGACCCAAAGTTACGCCCTTGCGTTGCCCTCAGAGATCTGGTCAGGGAACAGGGACGTCCTCCCCTTGTAGAGAGGGTCCTGGAGTCCCAGTTGGTCCTGGTCCTCGTAGTAGGAGTGGACATTAACATCCGTCCCATTCTTCTTGACCCAGTGGAGGACTATGTTACTGTTTGGCTGGAAGCGGCAAGGCAGCAGACAGCTCCCCCCAAACACACAGTCCACCTGGGGTGCTGGAGAGCAGACAACAGTTTCGGTATTGGCGGCATACTATTCATTCACTTTATTGTGCGCAAGTAATACTGTGACGATACCTGTTAAGAAGTTGCTACTTGTTTAAAAATTATCTTGAATTGCTCATAAAATATGAACTACAGACCTATGCAATCTGTGAGAGAGAAAGACACTCGCCTTCTGTTACACAACCTGACAACCTGTGTTAATGTTTAGAGACATTCATTTTTAAATGGTTTCTGTATGAGCAAAGTTAAATGAATAAAGAAGTCCAAAATAATATTGCGTAAATCCAGTAGGAACGGACTAAGTAAAATAGACGTTAAAATAAAAGCTATATTTGTATTACATGTTTGTTGGTGAATTTTGCTGAAATCAAATATCCTGCATTACAAACAAAAACATGCCAGCGAGACGGTTTATATTTAGTCAAGCTTACCTCCCTGACCGACGACCACCCCCATCAGCAACACCACCACCCCCATCAGCAACACCACCGTCTGAGTCAGAGCACTGCCCAGTGCTGCCATTGTCTGTTGGTCTGCTGACAGGACCAGGACAGATCAACCTTATAACAGGACCAGGACAGATCAACCTTATAACAGGACCAGGACAGATCAACCTTATAACAGGACCAGGACAGATCAACCTTATAACTGGACCAGGACAGATCAACCTTATAACTGGACCAGGACAGATCAAACTTATAACAGGACCAGGACAGATCAACCTTATAACTGGACCAGGACAGATCAACCTTATAACTGGACCAGGACAGATCAACCTTATAACTGGACCAGGACAGATCAACCTTATAACTGGACCAGGACAGATCAACTTTATAACTGGACCAGGACATATCAAACTTATAACTGGACCAGGACAGATCAACCTTATAACTGGACCAGGACAGATCAACCTTTGAACTGGACCAGGACAGATCAACCTTATAAGTTATAACTGGACTAATAAGACTTGATTTCCATTCTCTATCATTTGATTGTTTTCACAATACGAGTTAAGGATACATTTGTAATTAAAATGCTGTCAGAAATGGCAAATATTTTTAGGACCATCTGATCCCAATGTACGCTCTTAGGTCCACCGGAGTTTGTGACACTCGTTCAGAATGGGCACACGTATGGCGTTATATTTGTAAGGTGATAATAAGCTGGTTTGCTTAAAATTTTAACTAGTTTCTAAACTAGATTTAAAAATAGTAATGATACCATAAAGGTTATTTCAAAAACTTGTTGTGCGCCAAACCAATCTCCCTCGAGCGAGCAATGGGAGATTTGGAGCACAGAAAAATATATTTTGCAAGCACATGCATTATATTTTGAATTGGGGGGGGGGGGGAGGCTGGCCGAGCCGCACGTGCGCGCATACGCTGTGTCCATAAGTACCATGACATCATAATACCTGTTTAAACAATACTACCTGATCTGGAGACCCATTGTTTTGTATGGGTGTCAGTGGAACCACTGGAACCACTGACACCCAACCACTAATATATTTTCTCTTGCTTTCTTTATCTCACACCAGTACACACCTGTAGACCTGCCAGCCACACTCCGACAAAAAGTATAAAATTGTCTAACCCTAACGTCCCCAGTAGGATGGAGTACAACTATAATACAGAATGTACAGCGAAATTATTATAGGCTATTATACAAGATGTGTTGGTGTTTTGTTAAGTTTTTGGAGTGTGAGTTTTGCTCCTCCTCAAAATAATCCTGGATCACAAACTAAAAAAAGAATCCTTCTTCATATTAGGTCTTTATATTTAGTCAAGCTTACCTCCCTGAACGAGGACATCCACCATGAGAAACACGGCTGTTTAAATCAGAGTAATGTCGACTGCTGTTGCACCGAGTGAGTGATCACGTGGTTGTTGGGAGAGCTCCGGTTCGGTTCATCTTAAAGGTGCGCCACCTACTGGATTGAAGTGGGGAGCAGTAGATTGACATAAACAAACTAACACTAAATCCTCTCTATTATTCCTGCCACTCTTCAGTAATGAATTAGTAGGCTTCTTGCTTTCCTAGCAAAGTCTCCATTGTTATATTGTGCTTTCCACAATGAAGTGCTGATATTAATTCCTTTCTTTGTCATAGCTGCTGCATTTCATTAGTACATGTTTGACAGTTTCTGGTTCTTTACAGTGCGTGCGTAGTCCACTGGGGTGCTTGCCAATCATATGTAGTGTTTTATTTTGTCGTGTGTCCTATTCTCAGACGGGTAATGACCATCTCTTCCCTTGGGTTCCCGCTCCATTTTCCATAACCGCCGACATATTTTTGAATATTGTACAGATGTCTTCCTGTGTCATTTAGGGCTAGGGTTGCCAACTCCGTGAAAAATAAATAAGGGACACCTCATTGGCCTTCACCTTTCCTGGCGTGATGAATTTTTTTAGCCCTTATCTTAATGAGTGCCGTAGTGGAGAACATGCAGTGATGAAGTGCCCTCTATGCCGCCCCTACATCACAGTGTCCCAAAGGTTGCCCTTTCCAGTAGCGAAAAATGGGATGCAGACTGTGAGAAAACATGATGAATGCCCAAATAGGTGCCCCTCTAATGGAGAAGTGCCCCTCCAGTGGACAGAATCTGATGCTGCGAGAGGCAGCACTTTGAAACATTGGGTCCAAAGCTGCAACAGTGAGGAGATAAGGATAAAGTTAAGTTCTCTCACTTCTAGCAATGTACTGGCTTGTCTCGCAGAGAGAGAGAATAGAGCGAGAGAGAGAGAGACAGATAGACAGATAGAGACAGAGACAGACAGACAGAGATTAGAACAGCATCGTTCAGATTCCTTAAACCCGTCTGTCCAGTTGTAGAGTGTGCGGTCATCAACATCGGACACGTGAACATTTGTGTGCAGTTAAATTGATCACATCCTAAGTGTGTCGGGTTGATCTGGTCCTCCATGGAGACTCTTCTCTCAGGATAGACTCCCATGTAACTAACATCTAAACCCTACCTGACCCCTTGTCCCATACGGTCCTCTAGCCACACACATTATACTGTACATTAGACGCCCAGATAGTTCAAGTTCAAGTTTTATTTGTCATGTGCAAAATGGGGTACAATGTACTATAAAGTGCAATTAAATGCTTTTTTCCCATGGCACTCTCTCAGCCCAAAATAATTATAAAATGTATCATACCAGCTTAATAAGTTAAGTTAAAAAAAAGGAACATCTACATACAATATACATCAATATATATCTCGCCTCAGACATTGTAAAAAGAAACAGAATAGTAAAAAAATATTCAAACAGAGGTAAAAAGGAAGACAGAGACACCACACACTGATAGAGAACCTTAACAGCCAGCTAACATCAAGTCAAGTGCCACTATTCAACAGTCTAACCACCTGAGGGTAGAAACTTTCCCTCAGACGAGAGGTCCGGGCCCCAATACACCTTAACCAAGAGATAGTGAGCCGCTCAAAGAGATAGTGAGCCGGGTGGCTTGGGTCTCTCATGATTGAGAGAGCCTTCTTCTTGCAGCGGGTAGTATATGTCCTTAAACTGTGGTAGTGGTGAGCCTATGATTTTGGATACAGTCTTAACAGTTCTCATCAATAGCTTGTAGTCCTGTGCAGTGATGTTACCAAACCATACAAGTATACAGCCAGTTAAAATGCTTTCTATGGTGGATCGATAGAAGTTGAGAAGGGTTACTGTAGACATACCAAACTTTTTTATACATCTGAGGAAAAACATGTCTGTTGTGCTTTCTTTGTAACACACACACACACACACACACACACACACACACACACACACACACACACACACACACACACACACACACACAGAGACAGAGACAGAGATAGACAGACAGACAGACAGACAGACAAGAACAGCATCGTTCAGATTCCTTAAACCCGTCTGTCCAGTTGTAGAGTGATACCGGGTGCGGTCATCAACATCGGACACGTGAACATTTGTGTGCAGTTAAATTGATCACATCCTAAGTGTGTCGGGTTGACCTGGTCCTCGAGCCATGGAGACTCTTCTCTCAGGATAGACTCCCATGTAACTAACATCTAAACCCTACCTGACCCCTTGTCCCATACGGTCCTCTATAGCCACACACATTACACTGTACATTAGACGTTACATGGACGCACAGATAGGCCTATCTGGCCTATGGATGTTGGACTATAGGCTACTGAATTGCTATGCAGTGCGTCCGGTGCATACAATTCAACACCATGTAGAGAGGAGAGAGGAGAGAGAGGAGAGAGAGGAGAGAGAGGAGATCACCTCTGCTACTGTTAAGGCTTGAGAGTTGTTTGTGAAATAACCATTTTAAAAGGTTTATAGTTTCCTGTGTTTTTATCATAGTGGTGTGGTTTTATCGCCTGATAACAATGTTAATCTTAATCAAGGATGAAGACTATTTCATCATACATGATGCATCATAGCTTTTTGCACACTGGTGGGGCCCTACGTCCAACAGTAGGTGCCCTTTTTTTTCCCGCCCCGCCCTTCAAACAGTCCGCCGCTCGTGTGAACACTAGTATGGACAGTATGAAATGTAAACACTAGGAAATGCAACGGATATAAACACTATAGACAGTTTTATACTACTGTATATCTGATCTGTAGTGTGAACATCGTATTCGTAATCATACCTCGAGCTAACATAACATTAGGATGTGAGTAATTATGACCATAAAAGCATGAGAAAAATATGAATGCATACTACTGTGTAAATTAATACATTTACAGTATGTATGCATTAGAGACATGCAATGCTGTCTCTCCGCCACTCCCCAGAAATGCTATTATATATATTGAATATTGCACATTATGCGTTAATATTTACTGAAATTGCTGTAAATATAGGACTGCTGCTGTCCATCCCGCTGAAAACCATTCAAACAGGTTGGCAGCGCGGATTTGTTTGGACCTGTTGAGAGCTACATGAACCACGTGATCGCGTGGCAGCGAGATCAAAGAGTGTCGCCTTTTCGCATTTTCTATTGGCATTTTACTGACTGTTTTTTGACTCTCACAGTAATACGGGACAAAGTGCGTCCTTTTTCAGCTCAATACGGGACATACGTGCTTTTGTTTCTAAATACTGGACGATTCCGTTTTTCAAGGGACGGTTGGCAACCATAGGGCCCAATATTCCTGCCAGATTTTGAGCATATGATGCGCTTGTAATAATAATAATAATAATAAATCGCAAAACTATTAATATACATGTCCTAGCGCTTGTAATAATACATAACAATACATCACAGCACTATTCATGTGTCCTAGCGCTTGTAATAAAACATAATAGATCACAGCACCATTAATGTCCATGTCCTAGCCAGGGGTGGAGCCAGACTTTGTGTACATCCGGGGCTTAGCCCAAAGGGGGGTCTGGGGTTTTTCCCCCAGAAAATGTTGAATTTCTAAGATGCGATTTCCTGCATTCTAGTCCATTTTAGGGTGACCTGCTGGACATTGGCAAATCCTAATCCCTTCTAATTCATAGCCTACATTTTCAGTTGCAGGGCCTGCTCGAGACAATACTATTTAATGGAAAGAAACAATAACCAGAAAATCTACTAGAGATGTTTATGTAAACTACAATGGCAACATTGAGACTTATACATTTGAGACTAACTTTCAGTAGATTCAAAGTAGGATTGCAGATTGATTGTTTGTTTGTTTGTTTGCTTTTTTATATGTATTTTAAAAGTGGTATGCCCATTGTGTAGATCCGGGGCTTTTGAAGTGAGATTCGGGGCTTCAGCCCCGAAAGCCGCCCCCTCGCTCCGCCCCTGGTCCTAGCGCTTGTAATAATACATAGCCGATAGCTCACAGCACTATTAATGTCCATGTCCTAGCGCTTGTAATAATACATAATATAAATCCAGTGTTGAATGATTTAATTTCGTTTCACTACTGTTGACTCTCCTTACGGTTTGTTTCCGTCACCATTCAAGGTTTTTCTTTTTGCTCGGTTCCGCCATTGTCTTCATTTGAGTGTCAAAAGCTTTTTTGCGCACGACTATTTTAAGCAACAATGATTTAATTACAGTGTAATACTAATATATATATATACATATACATATACATATATATATATATATATATATATATAATTGATAATGTGCTAATAGGGATGTTAACAATTAACCGTTTAACTGTTAACCGACAATATATTTTGACCGATTAACTATCAGTTAAATTGTAATAAATACATAAATATTATTATTATTATTATTATTATTATGGGGGGGCGGGTGACTGGAGCCGAGTAGGCCTATGACCGTAATTTTCCTTGGATACTGAAGACGAGTTGGCAACCATCCCCTACCTCTGGATCATTTGAGTATCAGAGTATATAACATATTTGTTTCTTATAGAGCTATATGATTTTTGTTTTGGTACCTAATACTTTGTTTTGTTTCAACTGACTACTGAGTGTCTTACGGATCGAGGAGTATAGTCGAGGATAAAGACAGTCCTTTCTGGGAGGTGTAATTGTTTGGTTGTTGAAGAAAGTACTGATTTCACTTTTGATAAAGACTAAAAAAAGAAAAGTTATTGAACAAGAATTTGATTTTGTATATTTCAACTACTTCTAGGCTATTGTTTGTTATTCATGTATGTTGCGCAGATGGGATTTTTGAACTGGGGGGGACCAAGCTGTCAGCAAATGATTTCAACTCAATAAGTTATTTTTGTGTAATTTGGGCTTTAACTAGCGCTCAAGTAGTTACTTTCATAATAGCCTATGGGCTATGGGGTTTGCACTAAAAAGCCATTGGAGAATTCTTATTTAAAATCATGGATAAACAACAATGAACATTGTTAAACAAAGGCCTACCTGATCAACACTAGCCATATATGATGAAACTGTTATTTGTCTGGAATGTCAATCACCCACCAAAACTTCATGCCTTATGCAAAATATGTTTTATTTAAACATTTGTGTATAAACTCAGAACCCTCATGCAGTCTTTTTCTACCTTGGCTGCCCCCTGGCAGATCCTCTCTTGACTGACTAGGACCTGCCTCACTGTCATTAGAAATTGCCTGCAGGCCAGGAGGATAATGTTAACATTTTAAATCTTATAATTTGACTTAACAGTTGCTTATTAAAATAACATTATACATAAAAATTAAAAAACATTAAAACTATTCACCTACGGCCTAAAAAGACTTATTTTACATTTAGCCTACTTCAGGTAAGAGCAAATGCCGTTTATTAATGTCAGATTAGCTACTCAAAATTACAAAACGATTAACTGCCACATCTGGGAAAGTCAACAGGAGTATGACAGTCCACTTACATTGTTTGTTTTTTGAAAAAAACACTGATTGTTTTTTGTTTCTTCATTTTGTTTCTTTATTTTGTTTAGTTTTTTCGTTCAATTTAAATCACCCGCGCAATGGTCTATCTGATAACCGACAGGCACAAGCGCAGCTCCTCTTTAGGACCCTGGGGAGCAGGGAGGCCGATGATGCACATCTTTGGGCTGGCCCAGGACTGTCATTAAAAAAAATTTAAAAAATAAAATAAAAAGTAATTTGTCCCAACCGGAGGCGTTGTGTTACGATCGCGCGCACCCCCCCCCGTCGGTCGTAGGTCCGGGGTGGGTTACGATCGCGCGCACCCCCACCTCCTCCGTTTTACCGGCGATGTTTGTCGCCTTAAGTAGGGAAAAAATTATAGAAAATAAAAAAGTAATTTGTCAAATTTGTCCCAACCGGAGGCGGTGTGTTACGATCATCTCCGATCAACTAGTTGTTCTACCTTTATTCTTAATCCATATAAAGGTGACGACAACTACAAACAAAAGGACTGCTAATCCCACGAGCCAATGTGTTCGACGAGATCCCTCTGAAAGGAAAAAAGAGAAGGTTGATTATTTTTTCACAACAAATGATGAAATGATGTGCATTATACATCCAAGTAGCTTCATGTTAAACATTACGGTGACAGCATTTCTAAAGTGATTTATCACATGTAGTTACGAGGGCTGACCCCTTATAGTCAACTTGTTGACTAATTATTCGCAGGGCTCTTAGCCCAGGGAGGTGGAGTTTTCCTGCATTTGACAAGTTGTACAATAATGACCGCCTGTCAAGAAAACACCGACATCAATACTGAAAGTGAAATGTAAAGTAGCATAGTGCTGCTATGTGGTTGTGTATTTAAAGTATCACATCTCAATAGCAGATTATGTAGTTTGAAAGTTGTTTTTTTTAAGTTGGAAAGATATTGGATATTCAACATTTAATCACTAAAATTAAATGTAGAACAAAATATCTAAATGGTTAAGATTTAACACCACACATTTTGTTAAGCTTATGATTTTTCTTAAATATGAAGAAAAAAAAGATTGATGACTAGTCGACTAATAGGCTCTGTGCACAACTCGCGTGACGTACTTCCGTTTTCCCCGGTTGTCGGCAGAAGAGTTTCCGGTTTTCTTCCTGCTTCACTGCAACAGCGGTGAATATGAATCAAAACGAACAAATGAGAGCTGTAACTGTACGAAAGAAGAAAAACAATAACATGAGGGATGGATATAAGTTGCAGAAGGTTGTAGGGGGCTCAAATGAGCATTGTTGTGTGCCACTGTGTACTGGATCGAGTCGGTATAACACCGAACTCAGCTTCCACCGGTTTCCTAAACATACTGGCCACCGTACACAGTGGCTTCACAAGATCCGCAGAACCGGGTTTACCATTACTCCGCATACAAAGGTCTGCAGCCGTCATTTCACCAAGGACCAGATCCGCACCACTGCAAAACGGACGGTTTTTAACTGCCAACGCCATACCAACCTTGTTCGAGTGGAACGCTTACAGCAACAAGACGCGGGCCGGTGTTTGGGAGCGCCGCACTCGTCCGACATCGAGTCCGGAACCTGGCCCGGCGGAGACCGAGGAGGAGATTGTGGATATGGTCCCGATGCCCATAGACCACGATTACGTGGTCTATGGATTTATGATCTATGATCGAGAATGAGTCACACAAATGACTCATTTGAGCCCCCTACAACCTTCTGCAACTTATATCCATCCCTCATGTTATTGTTTTTCTTCTTTCGTACAGTTACAGCTCTCATTTGTTCGTTTTGATTCATATTCACCGCTGTTGCAGTGAAGCAGGAAGAAAACCGGAAACTCTTCTGCCGACAACCGGGGAAAACGGAAGTACGTCACGCGAGTTGTGCACAGAGCCTATAGTTGGGATGGATTGTTTTTAGTCGACTAAATATGAAGAAAATTAGATTATTTATCGAGCTACTGGTACACATCAAATATAAATAGAGAGAATAGAGTGAATATACTTGTCTTAAGTACTGTTTTCACAAATTCCTTGTATTTTCACACGAGCCTACCTTCATTATGGTCCTCCAGTATCTTCAGTTCAATGTTGGTTACGTCTGTTTCTTCTGCGTAACTGACAGTACACGTGTACGTCCCTGCACTCTCGGCTGATGTCGTATTCAACAGGAGGCTGCCTGATTCAGACAGTCCTCCTACATGCTGCTGCCACTCTGTTTCCACCTGCTTCTCTTGTCCTGCTCGTTTTCTGAGGATGGGCTGGTTGTGGTTGAAGGTCCAGGTGATGTCAGCGAGCCCCGAGGCGTTACACGGGAGTAACACCTCACTCTTGGGAGCACTTTGCATTGGAGCTGAATTAAAAAGACAGATAGACAGATGAATGGATGGACAGACGGACAGACGGCAATACACAACATATTGTTTGGAAAGATGTGGAGATATAAAACCATTGACGCCATGTTTCCAAATCAGACCAATGGAGAACGCAAATCCACGTTTTCTGCGATTTTTCAGCGGTAACGGAGTGGACGTTGCAGACCGCATTTTTTTCACAACAACGCATATGAAGCAGTGTCTCTCTGTTATGGTGAGCGTGACGGTTTGTTGCAGTCACTGCAAACTGGATCGCACCAGTTCTCATCTACACTTTACTCTTAGACTTCTGACGGTTGCCGTATATATTAAAAGACTTACGGTTTTGTCTCATCGTGGCTGTCCTTGCGCTGTGTTCATTTTGGACTGAGCAGCTGTAGACCGATTCTGTGTAAACGGTCCTTAAGGAGCCGCTGATGTCATAGAGTCCCTGGTAGTCTTCATGGACCTCGGTTGTGTTTTGGAGAGCAGTGGCCGGGCGAGGACTGATGGACCAGGTGAGCTCTGGTCTTGGGTAGATACCTCCAGACTTACAGGTGACAGTGTTGTTTACTAGCATAATGTCCACTGTACCAAGAGGAGCTGCAACAACATGGCACCGCATTAAAACAAAAAACAGAGTTAATGTTTACTCAATATGACAATGTTTTTTTTAATACGATCCTATAAAAACTAGGGGTGTGACGATACACTAAATGGACACAAATGAAGACAATATATAATTGAACAAGATTATTTGTTTATTCCTAAGGGGAAAAATGTACTACGAGGACAAAGTATGGCTGAGGCATGAAACAATAGGTTAAATAACAGTAAACTACGACATTTAATTAGGAATACAAAAAAATATACAAAAGAAATAACAAAGCTGTGTTCTCCGGTCCCTTTCAGACTGATTACATTTCGAGTCTAGTGCACTTCATTCTGCACTTAAATAGAAAACATACCAAAATAAAATCAACAAAGCTAGTGTTCTCCACTGCAGGGGACTCTCAGACTGTTAATTAGCAGGTCAACATTTTCAGGCTAAGATTTGATTCAGCATCCTCTGTCCCAACCTTGCCGTCTGCCATGTTGACACTGACAGTACTGTACAACAAGCAGCCCATGCAACGTTTGTGCTGCAGAAGCACGTCAAAGACAACGTGGAGGGAAACAAAGACATCCTGCAGTCCATAGAGCAGTCGTTCTACGTGGACAACTGTCTCCAGAGCCTTTCAACACCGAGTCTGCCAAGCTCCTCGTGGACAAAATGCGGCAGTGTCTAGCCTCGGGAGGATACGAGATCCGGCAGTGGGCGAGTAACTTCCCATCTGTTGTCACCCATCTGTCTTCCACTGCCAGATCGGAGAGCACAGCGCTATGGCTAGCTGAGAAGAGCACCGACCCTCAGGAGCCGGCTCTGGGTCTACGGTGGCATTGTCCAACTGACCAACTTTGCTACAAGCCCAAGCCGATGGAGAGTGAGATTCCCACCATGTGGCATGTATACAAGGCTGTATGCCTGGCCAGCATACAGCGTATGCTGGCCAGGCATACAGCCTTGACAATATGATCCTCTTGGACAATATGATCCTCTTGGAGTCATCATTCCCTACACAATGCGGGCCAAGGTTCTCGTCCAGAAACTATGGGCGAAGAAGAGGAGCTGGGATGATCCAAACCTCCCTCCTGACATCCTCGAGGCCTGGTCTAGCTGGGAGAGGGAACTCCCCGAGCTGGTAAATATCTCCCTACCATGAACCTACGCACCACAGGACATCGCCACTGAAGCCACAGACTATACTATGCATGTCTTCTGTGACGCCTCCGAACAGGCATACGGTTCGGTAATTTACCTCACAACGAAGAGTGATGACACGTCCATGTCTTATTCGTTATGGCAAGGTCAAGGGTGGCCCCAAAGCGCCAGCAGTCAATGCCACAACTACAGATCTGTGCAGCATTGACAGGAGCCCAGCTGTCCTCCCTCATTCATCGAGAGCTCACCTTAAGCATCACCCAGACCTTCCTTTGGCCTGACTCCACCACAGTCTTAACCTGGCTGACATCCGAGTCCTGCAGGTTCAGGACCTCAGCTCACCTCTCACTGCCAGGGTGACATATGTGGTGTCCCCTCTGGCGTAACACTTGTACGTGCCCTGGTCCTGGAGGTTGACCCTGGCCAGACGAAGGGATGCGTTGCCCCCAGAGATCTGGTCAGGGAACAGGGACGTCCTTCCCCTGTAGAGAGGGTCCTGGTGCTTCAGTTGGTCCTGGTCCGCGTAGTAGGAGTGGACCTGAACATCCTTCCCATTTCTCTTGAGCCAGTGTAGGATTGTGTTACTGTCTGGCCGTAAGCGGCAAGGCAGCAGACAGCTCCCCCCAAACACACAGTCCACCTGGGTTGCTGGAGAGCAGACAACAGTTTCGGTTTTAGCGGCATACTATTCATTCACTTTATTGTGCGCAAGTAATACTGTGACGATACCTGTTTAAGTGGCTACTCATAAATTATATTGAATTGCTCATAAAATATGAACTATAGACCTATGCAGTCTGTGACAGAGAAAGACACTCGCCTTCTCTTACACAACCTGAAAACCTGTATCTTTCGAGACAAGTTTACTTTTTAAGTGGTTTCTGTATGAGCAAAGTTAAATAAAAACGTCGAAAGAAATATTGCGTACATCCAGTAGGAATGGACTAAGCAAAATTAACTTTAAATTTATATTTGTATTACATGTATGTGTTAGTGAATTCTGCTGCCAAACAAAATATTGATATCAGGTTTGACCAGCAAGACACTTTATATTTAGTCAAGCTTACCTCCCTGACCGGCGACCACCCCCATCAGCAACACCACCATCTGAGTCAGAGCACTGCCCAGTGCTGTCATTGTCTGTTGCTTTGTCTCTCAGCTGTACCTGTTGTTGGTCTGCTGACAGGACCAGGACAGATCAACCTTAACTGGACTGATAAGACTTCCTGATTACCATTCATTCGCTATCATGTGATTGTTTTCGGTGATTTAAAATACGAAATGGCCACTCGCCGTTCCCAAGCTGTCGCGCGCCGTTGTGACGTCAAAATGACGTAGATCTCGCCGGCGCGACAGGATTTTGGCCCGAACGCGCCGTGTCGCGCACAGCTCCTTTTTTTTCAGCGGCGCGCGACAAAGTGGAAACAGAAACACGGACGAGTTCGAAGGCACATTGTAATGCGCCTTATTGCTAAGGCTTCTTTCTTTATATGTTCTGTTTTATTGTGTGGTGTATGCCTATATGTATTCGCTAATAAACCGTGGTTTTATGCTGTCTACTGTTGTTGTGGTCAAAGACGAGTGGAATTACGTGGCTGAAAAACTATCTCAAAGCGGCAGTAAGTTATAAAATAAAAGTATATAGGCTAAGATAATCACTAAGTTATTAAGATGGATGCTTACAAACACTTCATATGAGAACTGCTGCCATACACTGGACTGTTGATGGCTGACCAGATCGGGAAGTGATGTAGAATAATGTCGCGGCCACCAGCGCGAGTATAAATAGTTACCGTCCTCCCGTGACGTCACATTGTCGCGCGACAGCTTGGGAACGGCGAGTATACTGCGGCCTTTAGCATTGGATGGGCGACATGCGGGAGAAACGCTGCCGCTGCCGCAAGCCTACCTGTCGCCGCCCGGAAGCGGAAATAGAGTACACACACAGGAATGACGCGACCCAACAAGAGGCTAGTGGTGGGCGTATGTGTGTCTCCCACCGTGATTGGTTGGGACTGCAGCACAGCTGACAGTCACCATGACAACTAACTACACGTTGCCACACTAATGAAGCTCATTTACAAGGGTTACACTTGATGACGCATGTGTCTGGATTAATACAATTGAAGGAGTTTGCTGACAAACAACAAAGATTTCTGCTTTGGTCACTAGAGAAGCGATGTGTCTTTGTCATCATTATGATCCCATTGCTTTGAGATTTGTAACAAATCGTGAATCTTAAATGCATATTTTATGCTATGAATGGGTGAATTTGTGTTGAAAATGAGTGTGCGTGACGGGTGTTACAAACATTGCATCTGGTGCTATGCAGATGTGTTATGTTGTAGGCCTACCACTACCAATTACTATGCAATTGTGATGGCCATAGAAAATGTAATTAAAACAAAGAAGAAACAAACGTTTTTTTCACCTCCCTGCTGTTTTCTTTTCTTTTTTTCTCTGAGCAATCTTTATTTAATATATGTGTTTTATTTATTGTTTTTACCTGATTCAGCTATAAAATTAAATTAATACATTTGTGTTGAAAATGGAAGGAAACACTGAATTAATTTAAGATCACATAGCACACAAAAGTAAAATCATAAAAGGGTCCCTATTTTTCCACCAGGTGTGATGTTGATTAGCCGTTACAAGCCAGTCAAAATCTACCATCTAGTGACATGATGGATAGATCAGACTACCAACTGGTAGTCTGATCTATCCATCATACATCTGGGTGAACACTCCGACTTGTGATGTCACTAGAGGAGTTTTTGACTCATTTCCAGGACTGGGTGAGAGGGAAATGTGACGTCATCCATTAGAACCAGTGGGAGGCCTTGCTGGCGCATTCAATTCACTTTCAGATTCAGGGATTGTAGACGTTTAGATGTATGAGGTTCACTTACGCCATTAGATTGACGAGTAAATCATTTATAGTTTTGAGTATGCACACTGTTTCTAACGAGGCTTCAACTCTACTTGTTTAGTTGAAGTTCCCTTCTACAGATCGGCCAAGGTCGAGGGTTACAGCAACACTGCAGCCTTTTCACGATTCAAAAACAAACAACCCCATATCTTATCATGACTTTAGGCACCAAGGTCTCTGTAACTCTTGAGTTTGAGATCCCCTTCACACTGAAATACGCCCGATAGTATGCACAGCTGAAGGGTTGAACTCGGCAAGAGGTTTTTAAAGCTTTAATATTTAAAAGAAAAGCAGGACTGGCATTGCAACATCAACAAAACAATAAAGGAATGCTGCCAGAGTTATCGTCATTCCAAAGGTTGAGCGTCCTGCCAGCAGACTGAAAGGTTGTGTGACAGCAGTCACAAAGACTGAAAGTTGTGTGACAGCAGTCACAAAGGAGCAAAGATGACAGCAGTCGACAGAATTCTGATTTAAACAGCCGTGTTTCTCATGGTGGATGTCCTCGTTCAGGGAGGTAAGCTTGACTAAATATAAAGACCTAATATGAAGAAGGATTCATTTTTTAGTTTGTGATCCAGGATTATTTTGAGGAGGAGCAAAACACACACTCCAAAAACTGTTAACAACAAAACATTAACACATCTTGTATAATATAATCGTTTCGCTGTACATTGTGTATTATAGTTGTACTCGATCCTACTAGGGGACGTTAGGGTTAGACAATTTTATACTTTTGAACTTTAGTCATTCAGAAACCATTTGGAGATTAAACCTGAAACCAAAGACTAACCTGTCTGATTACATTATCATGCACAGGCATTTTAAGTATTTGTGTAGTACTAGTGCGTGTGCCCGTCGGGGTGCGGCTGGTGAGAGCGTGTGCCCATTCTGAACGCGTGTCGGTGCAGTCAGCGAGCCGCTCCCTGCTTTTTTCCCACAACTTTTTTTGCGATCAGATAAAGAGATGGTCCTGGGAATGAAGGGAAATGGCCACCAGAGTCACTCCTACAAAGATACAAAATATTTGCCATTCATTTGTATTCTAAACAGCATAATTACAAATGTATCCTTAACTCGTATTATGAAAACAATCAAATGATAGAGAATGGAAATCAAGTCTTATCTGTCCAGTTCAAAGGTTGATCTGTCCTGGTCCAGTTATAAGGTTGATCTGTTCTGGTCCTGTCAGCAGACCAACAACAGGTACAGCTGAGAGACAAAGCAACAGACAATGGCAGCACTGGGCAGTGCTCTGACTCAGATGGTGGTGTTGCTGATGGGGGTGGTCGTCGGTCAGGGAGGTAAGCTTGACTAAATATAAACCGTCTCGCTGGCATGTTTTTGTTTGTAATGCAGGATATTTGATTTCAGCAGAATTCACCAACAAACATGTAATACAAATATAACGTTTAAGTCTATTTTACTTAGTCCGTTCCTACTGGATTTACGCAATATTATTTTGGGCATACAGAAGCCATTTAAAAATGAAAGTCTCTAAACATTAACACAGGTTGTCAGGTTGTGTAACAGAAGGCGAGTGTCTTTCTCTCTCACAGATTGCATAGGTCTGTAGTTCATATTTTATGAGCAATTAAAGATCATTTCTAAACGAGTAGCAACTTATAAACAGGTATCATCGTCAAAGTATTACTTACGCACATTGCAATAAAGTGAATGAATAGTATGCCGCTAAAACTGAAACTGTTCTCTGACCTCCAGCACCCCAGGTGGACTGTGTGTTTGGGGGGAGCTGTCTGCTGCCTTGCCGCTTCCAGCCAAACAGTAACACAATCCTCCACTGGGTCAAGAAGAATGGGAAGGATGTTAATGTCCACTCCTACTACGAGGACCAGGACCAACTGAATTACCAGGACTCTCTCTACAAGGGGAGGACGTCCCTGTTCCCTGACCAGATCTCTGGGGGCAACGCATCGCTTCGTCTGGCCAGGGTGGACCTCCAGGACCAGGGCACGTACATGTGTTACGCCAGAGGGAACCCGGACAAATACGTCACCCTGACAGTGAGAGGTGAGCTGAGTTCCTGATGTCATGTTATTTAAAAATCATAATGTCATAATGATAAGTCATAATGCAACCCACCGACAGGTAGGTCCTTTCCATAAACATATCACGGTAATGTTTTTGACGGCTGTAAGTTGATGCAGATATCGACGTCGTAGTATTACTTTTACTAGGCAGTTGTGTATTTGGGTATCATGGGCTTTCATGAAGTACACAACAACAGAGGTCAATAACTCATTCAAGGTTTTGTTATACTAGGGCCTACATATGCCATTGATATCAGCATCAATGTATGGAGCAAACCAAAGTTATCCGTCAGTTTGTCGTTTTAATGCAGCCATGTTGTTGCAGCTCCTGTTGGTACAGTGGACATTATGCTAGTAAACGACAAGGTCACCTGTAAGTCTGGAGGTATCTACCCAAGACCAGAGCTCACCTGGTCCATCAGTCCTCGCCCGGCCACTGCTCTCCAAAACACAACCATGGTCCATGAAGATGACCAGGGACTCTATGATGTCAGCGGCTCCTTAAGGACCGTTTATAATGGCACAGAATCGGTCTACAGCTGCTCAGTCCAAAATGAACACGGTGCAAGGACAGCCACGATGAGACAAAACAGTAAGTCTTTTAATATATACGGCAACCGTCAGAAGTGTAAGAGTAAAGTGTAGATGAGAACTGGTGCGATCCAGTTTGCAGTGACTGCAACGAACCGTCCCGCTCACTACATTCTGCCATAACAGAGAGACACTGCTTCATATGCGTTGTTGTGAAAACATTGCGGTCTGCAACTTCCACGCCGTTACCGCTGAAAAGTCGCAGAATTCGTGATGCATTGACATCATTGGTCTGGGATTTGCGTTCTCCATTGGTCTGATTTGGAAACATGGCGTCATGGTCTCGCATCTTTCCAAACAAACAATATCTTGTGTATTGCCGTCTGTCCGTCTGTACATCCATTCGTCTGTCTATCCGTCATTTTAATTCAGCTCCAATGCAAAGTGCTCCCAAGAGTGAGGTGTTACTCCCGTGTAACGCTTCGGGGCTCGCTGACATCACCTGGACCTTCAACCACAACCAGCCCATCCTCAGAAAACGAGCAGGACAAGAGAAGCAGGTGGAAACAGAGTGGCAGCAGCATGTAGGAGGACTGTCTGAATCAGGCAGCCTCCTGTTGCATACGACATCAGCCGAGAGTGCAGGGACGTACACGTGTACTGTCAGTTACGCAGAAGAAACAGACGTAACCAACATTGAACTGAAGATACTGGAGGACCATGAAGGTACGTTAGATTGGTGAAAATGTAATAGCAAGTGGTGCAAAGACAATCCTTTGCTGACCAACATTAACGTCAGGTAGGTAGATAGATATGTTTCACCTATGTTTGCCAGGGCCCCAGCATGGTCAATGTGGGGTTACCTTCACTAGTTTAGTCCATTAGGCTACTGCTGCCCTGGTCCATATAAGGAGCAGCAGACCCATAATTAGTGTTATGAGCGACACCTATGTTGGTTCTATGATGACACCACAGGGAAAAGTGTCTATTCAAATGTATGTATTGTGTATTAGTTGCTTAAAATTAAAAATTGCATATACATTATATCAGAATATAAATCAGAAAAATCTTGTCACACACATTGTCTTCTTTTTTAAACCATGTTCAATAGGCCAGTAATGTGATGAGTCACTTTATAAATGGTGTTTAAAATAGTGTTATCTATCAATGTAATGTTTAACATGAAGGTACTTAGATGTATACTCCACTTACTGTTAAAAATGATCATTCTACGTTTCAGGGGGATCTCAAAATGCACTTTGGTCTCTTGTGTTGTTACCAGTAGGCCTATTGGTTATAGGCATAATAGGAGTTTATATTTGGAAAAGAAAAAAAGGTAAGACAACTAGTTGCACAGTTATTAACAACACATTTTATTCTCTGGGTTTATGGTCTCGGAAAACTCTTGGTAATATCTCAACATATCTCTTCCCTGACAGACAAGGAGTCGAAGCCTGAGCATCAATACAAGGTTACGTTTGTATAATGTATTACTGACTGGGTGGTGTTATAAATAAAATTGATAAAAAGCTGTCTAATCCTATTTTGTTTTCCTCTTAGGCTGCTGGTAAAGGAACTGATGAGAAAACAGTTGAACTTGAACAAACTAAGACTGAAAACGAGTCATAGGGTAAAGTGCGCGGCCACAGCCATGGCGGACATTTATGGCGTTTTTCCAACTGCACTTTTGGCCGCGCCGGTCGAACCATGCGGGGCTGGTTTGCGTTTCCATTACCAGTTAAATCCCACGGGGCTGTGAGCAAAGGTTGTCGTTATAGTGATTGTATTGTTCACTGTTGTTTTGGTGAGAGTTGTTGTTACCCTGGTGCGTAATGTGTGTGTGTATATATATATATATATATATATATATATATATATATATATATATATATATATATATATACGAATTATGATTATTATCTTTGCTTTGAGAATGATGTATTGCTAATTATTTATTTAACAGCAATGGAAAATGATACGGGTATTGAACAGGGACAATGTACAAAAGAAACATTAACCTTGTTTAGAGCAAGGAGAGATGCATTGTACCAGGTTTTAGCAAACTGCTATTTTCCACCTGTAGTGTATTCAGCCCACAATAAGGCTCACCCCTGTGTGTTGAATAATGGTATGGCCTGGTTCGTAGTGCGTGGTTGTTTCTTATGTGCAGACCTTACTTCTCTGACTCCTATTTTTTTTTTTTTTTTTTTTTAATTCAGCCAAGTTACTTTTGTTTTGCTATTCTTTTTTCATCAATCCGTGAGGCCTCTGTAAATAATGTTCATCCCACAAGTAAAAGCCAAAGAGCTGTTTGAAACTTCATTCAGGACTTATTGCCTTTCTTTTCTTTATTTCATACACCATCACCAGAAAACCTTGGCTCTATTCCTTATGGCGACACCGTGAGCGAAAGGCAGAACGATGTAGTGCATGTAAATACATTATGATAATAAGGCACCTTTGAGCAGACGGACAATGGGAGTAACAGACAGACTGGGGATATGCCAGTCCACCCTTAGCCGTGTGAACCCGGGGTTTGGGACGGCATCATCCACAATGTGCAGTGTCGTTATGCCGAGATGTGCAGCATGCACACCGAGGGACATTGGTTTCACGAGGCCTACAAGCCAGTAAGCAAGTCATGTTTTGTGAAGATCATTTCTTATTTTTATACTAGTGGGCTACTAACAACCTTCACTGTTATTCTTCAATGATGATATATACACCTAGTCAATATCAATATTTTGCTCCTTAACTCTATGGTGTAAAAGTGGGTTTCTGGTTCGAGATTATTGTACACTAGACTTATTTCTATACTGCAGTTATCCAAGCTAATAAAGCTCATTTACAAGGGTTACACTTGATGACCAGCCTGATCTCAAAACAAGCGTCGTACATATGTGTACGAAATGTCAGTGCACGTTGATTCGTAAAAATGTATACGAATTTAACCCTAACCCTAACCCTAACCCTAACAAATCTGCCGGAGAAACCACCTTCGCAAACACAAACCATGATGATTCATGGCTCATGATTTAATTTGACACGAGAAATCTATGATATAATTTATCTACGTTTCAAAATTGTAGTCATTCATGAAATGGAAAGTTCACGCACGAAAACCCGCGGCAATCATTTGTGCCGAGGCATTATATGTTAGGACTAGCTTTGTCTGAGCGTAATAAAATCACAATGTTTGTAGGTTTCAGCTAAATCTCGAGCCACACGACGGTAATCCAATATGGCGGAAAGACCGTGAATAAAAAAGTTGGTTGGGGGGCGTGGTTAACCATACCTTAATTCGTACAGTCTTGTACGAATTAACGGGACACGACTTTTCGTACATGGTTTTACGACCATGGCTTTGTGAAAGTGTTGTGATGACACTTTAATCCAGACGCATGTGTCTGGATTAATACAATTGAAGGAGTTTACTGACAAACAACAAAGAGTTCTGCTTTGGTCACTAGAGAAGTGATGTGTCTTTGTCATCACTATGATCCCACTGTTTATCCAAGTTATTTTTGTTTTGCTATTCTTTTTTATAAATCCATTAGGCCTACATCCCTTTCATCCTGTAAGTAAAACAAGAGCTCTTTGAAACTTCATGCCAGACTTTTTTTGGCTTTTTTTTTCACCAGAAAGGTATGGCTCTATATATTCTTTAAAACGTTGGGGTAACGCCTTTCCCTCACAGTTACATATGCCCATTCAAAAAAGTGAATAAAGAGTGTGTGCTGCTGCTAATACTAAAACTGTGTTCCAAGGTTGTGCCCTCTGCTCTCCAGCACCCCAGGTGGACTGTGTGTTTGGGGGGAGCTGTCTGCTGCCTTGCAGCTTCCAGCCAAAGAGTAACACAGTCCTCCACTGGGTCAAGAAGAATGGGAAGGATGTTAATGTCCACTCCTACTACGAGGACCAGGACCAACCGAAGTACCAGGACCCTCTCTACAAGGGGAGGACGTCCCTGTTCCCTGACCAGATCTCTGGGGGCAACGCATCGCTTCGTCTGGCCAGGGTGGACCTCCAGGACCAGGGCACGTACATGTGTTACGCCAGAGGGGACAGCCCAGATAAATACGTCACCCTGACAGTGAGAGGTGAGCTGAGTTCCTGATGTCATATGTTATTAATCATAATGTCACAATGATAAGTCATAATGCAACCCACCGACAGGTAGGTCCTTTCCATAAACATATCACGTTTATGTTTTTTGCATAAGTTGACGGCTGTAAGTTGATGCACATATCAACGTCGTAGTATTACACTTACTAGGCAGTTGTGTATTTGGGTATCATGGGCTTTCATAAAGTACACAATAACAAAGGTCAATAACTCACTCAAGATTTCGTCAGCAATAGTACATACCTACGCCATTGATATCAGCATCAATGTATGGAGCAAACCAAAAATGAACCAAGTTATCCATCAGTTTGTCGTTTTAATGCAGCCATGTTGTTGCAGCTCCTGTTGGTACAGTGGACATTATGCTAGTAAACGACACTGTCACCTGTAAGTCTGGAGGTATCTACCCAAGACCAGAGCTCACCTGGTCCATCAGTCCTCACCCGGCCACTGTGTGTGCTGCTGCTAATACCAAAACTGTGTTCCACGGTTGTGCCCTCTGACTTCCAGCACCCCAGGTGGACTGTGTGTTTGGGGGAGCTGTCTGCTGCCTTGCCGCTTCCAGCCAAACAGTAACACAATCCTCCACTGGGTCAAGAAGAATGGGAAGGATGTTGATGTCCACTCCTACTACGAGGACCAGGACCAACTGGGACACCAGGACCCTCTCTACAAGGGGAGGACGTCCCTGTTCCCTGACCAGATCTCTGGGGGCAACGCATCGCTTCGTCTGGCCAGGGTGGACCTCCAGGACCAGGGCACGTACATGTTTTACGTCAAAGACAGCCCGGACCAATACGTCACCCTGAGAGTGAGAAGTGAGCTGAAGTCCTGTTTTAATAGGATGAATTGTCATCCGATAAAAATAAAAAAAAATCATCATCCCCCCCCCCAGCTGCTCACGCACTGTAATGAACCGGAAACTGCCAAACATGTAGGCTACTCATAAAATGCAGCAGCTATGACAAAGAAAGGAATTAATATCAGCACTTCATTGTGGCACAATACAACTAGGAAAGCAAGAAGCCTATTCATTACTGAAGAGTGGCAGAAATAATAGAGAATTTAGTTTTAGTTTTATTCTGTCAATCTACTGCTCACTCCAATCCAGTAGGTGGCCCCCCAGTACGGTGTTCATTTTAGGACATCCTCAGATATCAGACTCAGGTGTCAGGCATCAGACGAAAAAGCATCAGGTCTCAGGCGAAAAGGCATCAGAGTAAGCCAAAAGTCGTCAGGTCTGAGAAAAACCTCTGTCATCGTCAGACAAAAATGCATCACATTTAAGGAAAACAGCCTCCTACCAAAAGTATTCAGTCTCAGAAAAACCTCCGTCAAGTTTATGAAAAACCTTTATCAGAACAAACGGCATCAGACAAAACGGCATCAGAACAAACGGCATCAGAACAAACGGCATCAGACAAAACGGCATCAGAACAAACGGCATCAGAACAAACGGCATCAGACAAAACGGCATCAGAACAAACGGCATCAGAACAAACGGCATCAGACAAAACGGCATCAGACAAAACGGCATCAGAACAAACGGCATCAGACAAAACGGCATCAGAACAAACGGCATCAGAACAAACGGCATCAGACAAAACGGCATCAGAACAAACGGCATCAGAACAAACGGCATCAGACAAAACGGCATCAGACAAAACGGCATCAGAACAAACGGCATCAGAACAAACGGCATCAGACAAAACGGCATCAGAACAAACGGCATCAGAACAAACGGCATCAGACAAAACGGCATCAGAACAAACGGCATCAGAACAAACGGCGTCAGAACAAACGGCATCAGAACAAACGGCATCAGACAAAACGGCATCAGAACAAACGGCATCAGACAAAACGGCATCAGAACAAACGGCATCAGAACAAACGGCATCAGACAAAACGGCATCAGAACAAACGGCATCAGAACAAACGGCGTCTGAACAAACGGCATCAGAACAAACGGCGTCAGAACAAACGGCGTCAGAACAAACGGCATCAGAACAAACGGCATCAGACAAAACATTGTCAGGGAAAAAACAGGCAGATATTGGCCAGCAGAGGGGGCTCTCTCTCCACATTAATATTGCTGTATAAACTGGTGACCAGATTTGAATGGGAGAGAAAAAATCTCCCCTTTTTACGGTAGCCTGTTAAACTAACGTAGCTAGTAACGTCACGTAGCGGTATCCAGAAACAGAATACGTAGCAGAATTGTTTACTTTGGTTGCTGAGGCAACTGAGGATGAGCGCTATGGGACTGCTCAGAGCTATAGAGAAAACAGAGTTGCGACACGCTTTGATGTCGCCGCCAGGGCTGTCACGTGGTTCATGTAAGCCTCAATAGTTCCAAACAAACCGCAAGCTGCCATAGCGGTCATTGACTTGCATTGACAGAGTGAGCTATTGCATGGTAAATATCACAATAAAACACACGTTTTTGCGCTATTGCATATATGTTAGCGTCAATTATGCTTTTGAGCTGTAGTACTGCATTGATTAATTTTGAATAATAATAATAATAATACACTTTTGGCGGGAGAAGTTCGTGTTAGCTTGGTTAGGTGACTTACGTGAGTGATGCTAAATGTATAAGGTTGGTTGTTCTGTATTTGCACTTAGATAAACAAGTTAGGCCTACCATTTAATTTTTACCATTATTATTATTATTGCACTCTTAGCACTTACCTGTTTTGTGAAATGTCAGCTTTTCCAAAGTATGTTTTATTAACCCTTTATTACCAAGTTTAGACTAAAGGACATTTAGTTATTTTTGTAGGACATGGATCAGAACCATGGAGATTTTAAGATGGAGCCATGTATCAGATCTATCAAACAACCACTAATTATTCTTGAATATGATCAGTCAATATCTAACTCTACAAGCAACTATTCACACTTGCAATTTATGTTAGAGCTGATGGACTGGAATAAGTATGACTGGTACAAAAGTTGTTAAATGAACAAGATTTTTATTTAAAAAAATATTGATACAAGAACAATTGTGTGTGTGTTTGTGTGTGTACAAGAAAAATACATTAATAGGAATAATAATAATATATATATATATTACCATACATAATATATTATTATATTAATAAATAATAATAAGAACAACAAAAGAATAATAAGAACAAACTAGAACAATAACAGAGATATGATACAATAGATATGACAGCAGGTAGCGCTTAGTCTGTACTTGATATAATACATTCCCGGCATCATATCAGTGGGTGGAGATAGACTGCTAGATAAACAGATGGACAAATGATTGACATTACTGCTTAGAGAGAAGCCTGTGATTTTTGATATTGTCCAAGTTCAAGACAGCTATGGTTACATCTTTTTGTAGATCAGTGGTTTTACCATGGTTGGCTGTGCAGCGTTTGGATGCAGCAATCGTTCCGAGAAAGGAGTCCGTATGTATGGCTTCCCCAAGGACATTGACCGCCGGAAAAGGTGGTTGGCGATGGTCAGCAGGCAAAACTTTAATATTAAAGGTGACAACAACAACAGAAAACTTTGTGAAGTAAGTAATGGCCCCAGAGGTTTTATGATACATTTACTAAAATATCAAAGGGTATTGTACACCTGAATGTAAAGAAAAACATTACAATTATAGTGCAACAGAAAATGTGAAGTATGCGAGTGAAACTGAACTTAGCCTACGACTTATGACATCATTACCTCCCGGTAGTTACACTTTGAGGACAACCAGTTCATGGAAAGCAAAAGTGGCACACGGAAGTTGAGACCAGATGCGGTCCCAACCACTTTTATCCATCGCCCCAAGCCCAAGAGGAGGAAAACACCCTCGCGGATGATGGCTTCTGCAGAAGTTAAAACACCTGATGACCACACTTACTGCACAGAATCAAACATTGGTATGATACCAGTGAACACAGTCTTTCCACAGTTTTTCCCATTTCATGTATTTCAAAAATAAGCTATTGTCAACAGACTCTTCTAGGGATGTAGTGTAGGTGGCATAAATACATATAACACCAACAATGTTGTTATTACAGATATTGAGGAAGCAATTGAGGTGCAGTTAGAAGGGAGTGAGAGGGATGTACCAGGTGATGAAGCAGAGGTCAGCAGACAGCCAGGGGCCAGTCAGTCCAGGGCCGGCGTTCAAGTGGCCACTTTAACAGGGACAGGAACCAGTCTGCCAGGAACCAGTGTGCCAGGGGCCAGTCATGACAGGGCCAGTGTGGAGGACCTGCTGAGGGAATTAAAAAAGGAAAAAAAATATGAGGATAAAAGCAGAGAGGGCTCTAGCACGACAAAAAAAAATCAATTTGGCACTTAGGAGGAGAAACAACAACTTTCAACAAAAGTTTACTTCAATTTTTAATCGGGACCAGATTCGTGCACTCAGCCAAAAGAAAAAAGGGGTGATTCGGTGGGGCAATGAGACCATCAAAAAGGCAATTCAAATAATAATATTTAATAATATCATAATTTGTTAGTGGCCATAATATCTAGGCCCACTAACAAATACCTTCCTTACTGCCATGGATGTATTTGGCCTCTCCATTCCATCTCAACCTCCCTCAACCACCAGCATCTCCCTGCAGCCATCAGTGAGACACCAGCAGCCTCCACTGCTAGCACCAGCAGCCTCCACTGCTAGCACCAGCCACCGGCAGCCTCCACTGCTAGTACCAGCAGCCTCCACTTCTAGCACCAGCCACCGGCAGCCTCCGCTGCTAGTACCAGCAGCCTCCACTGCCAGCAGCAGACACCAGCAGAGCTTTGTCCCTGTTGAATAAACAAATTGTTGTTCTATTGTTGTTTTATCTGTGTCTAGTAAGATGACATTGAGTGCTTTGAAAGACGCCTCTATATAAAATGCATTATTATTATTATTATTATTATTATTATTGTAGTAGCAGTTATAGCAGCAGCAGAAGTAAAACAGCTAGCATTTAATTAATAGTAGCAGTAATAGCAGTAGCATTTTAGTATTAGTGTGAGAGTGGGGCTACATTAGCAGTAGTGGTAGTATTTTGATAATGTTTTAAAACCTAACAATCAAAACAACTTTACATAATGTCACCTGACAACAAAAGGTTAACGCACTTTAGTGAAATTATCACGTTAATAACCTCACGTTAGCCTCCGTTACCAAGCTTTCAGTTAGGTCCCTAACTCCATGACATTTTTAACATCAACATCGACATTTCATGCAAACCAAATATAAAAAATAATGATGTCTAAGAGTATACCTCTGATAGCTAATGCTTAAAAATGTAAAAAACCGTTTAAAATGCTGTTATTTCATCAACTTACCAGTAATTGTTCTTGACGAGCCATTGAAATCAATGGAGCTCCGTCCCTTGTTTGGAACTATTGGCGTCTCCACAACCCGGAAGTATCGTCCGCCATTTTTTTCCATGGGAGTCAATGGAAGTGTCGTAACTCTGTTTTCTCTATAGCTCTGGGACTGCTGAACCAGTTGCGCTATGTGTATTCAGATAGTCGAGTGGTTAGCTCAGTGGCGCAAAAAGTGGGTATGCGCTGTATGCGGCGCATAGGGGCGCCGCATCAGGGGGGCGCCGAAGGGGGGGCGCCAAAGCGATGGATAACATTACCCTCCCACCCTCCGCCAACAATCGCGCAGCACCCCCCCCCCCCCCCGTCAACAATCGCGTTATTGTACCCCCCCGTCAACAATCGCGTTATTCAACAATCACACACAGGGGTGCAACTATCCAGTGTCAGGGGGGTATGCAGCAGCAATTTAGGCGCCCCCATAAATATTACGGGCTGTGTGATTGTTGACGGGGGGGTACAATAACGCGATTGTTGACGGGGGGGTGCTGCGCGATTGTTGGCGGAGGGTGGGAGGGTAATGTTATCCATCGCTTTGGCGCCCCCCCTTCGGCGCCCCCCTGATGCGGCGCCCCTATGCGCCGCATACAGCGCATACCCACTTTTTGCGCCACTGAGCTAACCACTCGACTATCTGAATACACATAGCGCAACTGGTTCAGCAGGTCCCATAGCGCTCATCCTCAGTTGCCTCAGCAACCAAAGTAAACAATTCTGCTACGTATTCTGTTTCTGGATACCGCTACGTGACGTTACTAGCTACGTTAGTTTAACAGGCTACCGTAAAAAGGGGAGATTTTTTCTCTCCCATTCAAATCTGGTCACCAGTTTATACAGCAATATTAATGTGGAGAGAGAGCCCCCTCTGCTGGCCAATATCTGCCTGTTTTTTCCCTGACAATGTTTTGTCTGATGCCGTTTGTTCTGATGCCGTTTGTTCTGACGCCGTTTGTTCTGATGCCGTTTGTTCTGATACCGTTTGTTCTGACGCCGTTTGTTCTGATGCCGTTTGTTCTGATGCCGTTTTGTCTGATGCCGTTTGTTCTGATGCCGTTTGTTCTGATGCCGTTTTGTCTGATGCCGTTTGTTCTGATGCCGTTTTGTCTGATGCCGTTTGTTCTGATGCCGTTTTGTCTGATGCCGTTTGTTCTGATGCCGTTTGTTCTGATGCCGTTTGTTCTGACGCCGTTTGTTCTGATGCCGTTTGTTCTGATGCCGTTTTGTCTGATGCCGTTTGTTCTGATGCCGTTTTGTCTGATGCCGTTTGTTCTGATGCCGTTTGTTCTGATGCCGTTTTGTCTGATGCCGTTTGTTCTGATGCCGTTTTGTCTGATGCCGTTTGTTCTGATGCCGTTTTGTCTGATGCCGTTTGTTCTGATGCCGTTTTGTCTGATGCCGTTTGTTCTGATAAAGGTTTTTCATAAACTTGACGGAGGTTTTTCTGAGACTGAATACTTTTGGTAGGAGGCTGTTTTCCTTAAATGTGATGCATTTTTGTCTGACGATGACAGAGGTTTTTCTCAGACCTGACGACTTTTGGCTTACTCTGATGCCTTTTCGCCTGAGACCTGATGCTTTTTCGTCTGATGTCTGACACCTGAGTCTGATATCTGAGGATGTCCTAAAATGAACACCGTACTAAAATGAACACCGTACCCCAGTCGTACTGCAGGTCTGATCGCGGAAAGAGAAAGCAAAAGTAAACACGAAGGGTGGTAGTCCTGTGCTTGACTCCTTCCTCCACCACGACCTCCTCCATTCATGTACTTTGTTGTTCTTTATACTACAGTGGCTTTCTGACAGAGATCCCTGAAGGCAAACTTCTCCCACGTGACCGAGGTGCAGAAGTCGAGGCTGGATGTGAGCGGTGTTAAATCTTAACCATTTAGATATTTCATTTCTACATTTACTTCTAGTGATTATCTGTTGAATATCCAAATCTTTCCAACTTTAAACAACAACTTTTAAATTACAAAAGCTGCTATTGAGATGTGTGATACTTTAAATACACAACCACACAGCAGCACTATGCTACTTTACATTTCACTTTTTCTTGACAGGCGGTCATTATGTACAACTTGTCAAATGCAGGAAAACTCCACCTCCCCGGGCCAGCCAGTAAACGTTGGCGAACAAACCTATTTAAGTTTCAACAACCATGATAACTGGGGAGTTTGTTGTGAAAAAAATAATCAACCTTCTCTTTTTCCGTTTCAAAGGGATTGCCTCAAACACATTGGCTCATGGGATTTGAAGTCCTTTTGTTTGTAGTCATCATCACCTTTATATGTATTAAATATAGAGGCGAAAACTAATAGATGTACCTTCATTTATTACATGTTTAGGCTACTACACATTTTATCCACCATTTGGAGATTAAACCTGAAACCGAAGATAAACCTGCCTGATTACCTTCTCTTCCACAGGCATTGTAAGTATTTGTTTAGTATGGCAGGTCTACAGGTGTGTACTGGTGTGAGATATAGAAAGCAAGAGGAAGTGTGTTAGTGGTTGGTAGTCACTGGTTCCAGTGGTTCCACTGACACCCATACAAATCAATGGGTCTCCAGATCAGATGGTCAACAGGTACAACGCGCTCATTTGCATAAATTTACCTGAAGTTCAGTGCTGACAGAAGTGTTTGTGCTGGCTATTGGCCGCCCAATGGGGAAACAACAACCACGTGATCACTCACTCCGATGGTACAACTCAGAGCTCTATCACTCAGCCACTCGCGGTCCATCCAGAAATGACAGCGCTCAACAGTATTCTGATTTAAACAGCCGTGTTTCATCCACATGGTGGATGTCCTCGTTCGGAGAGGTAAGCATGACTAAATATAAAGACCAATATGAAGGATTAATTTTTTAGTTTGTGATCCAGGATTATTTTGAGGAGGAGCAAAACTCACACTCCAAAAACCGTTAACAAAACACTAACACTTCTTGTATAATATAATCGTTTCGCTGTCAGTCTGTATTATAGTTGTACTCGATCCTACTAGGGGACGTTAGACAATTTTATACTTTTGAACTTTAGTCATTCAGAAACCATTTGGAGATTTGGAGAACCAAGGACTAACCTGTCTGATTACATTATCATGCACAGGCATTTTAAGTATGTGTGTAGTAGGCTACTAGTGCGTGTGCCCGTCGGGGTGTGGCTGGTGGAAGCGTGTGCCCATTCTGAACGCGTGTTGGTGCAGTCAGCGAGCCGCTGCCTGTACAGAGCTGCGGTTGCGGAGAAGACTTCATTACCCACAGTCCAACACGTGTGATGCTTTTTTCCCACAACTTTTTTTGCGATCAGATAAAGAGATGGTCCTGGGAATGAAGGGAAATGGCCACCAGAGTCACTCCTACAAAGATACAAAATACAAATATTTGCCATTCATTTGTATTCTAAACAGCATTTTAATTACAAATGTATCCTTAACTCGTATTGTGAAAACAATCAAATGATAGAGAATGGAAATCAAGTCTTATCTGTCCAGTTATAAGGTTGATCTGTCCTGGTCCAGTTATAAGGTTGATCTGCTGGTCCAGTTATAAGGTTGATCTGTTCTGGTCCTGTCAGCAGACCAACAACAGGTACAGCTGAGAGACAAAGCAACAGACAATGGCAGCACTGGGCAGTGCTCTGACTCAGACGGTGGTGTTGCTGATGGGGGTGGTGGTGTTGCTGATGGGGGTGGTCGTCGGTCAGGAAGGTAAGCTTGACTAAATATAAACCGTCTCGCTGGCATGTTTTTGTTTGTAATGCAGGATATTTGATTTCAGCAAAATTCACCAACAAACATGTAATACAAATATAACTTTTAGGTCTATTTTACTTAGTCTGTTCCTACTGGATTCACGCAATATTATTTTGGACTTTTTTATGAATTGAACTTTGCTCATACAGAAACCATTTAAAAATGAAAGTCTCTAAACATTAACACAGGTTGTCAGGTTGTGTGACAGAAGGCGAGTGTCTTTCTCTCTCACAGATTGCATAGGTCTGTAGTTCATATTTTATGAGCAATTAAAGATCATTTCTAAACAAGTAGCAACTTATAAACAGTATTGCATCGTCACAGTATTACTTACGGACATTGCAATAAAGTGAATGAATAGTATGCCGCCAATACCAAAACTGTTCTCTGATCTCCAGCACCCCAGGTGGTCTGTGTGTTTGGGGGGAGCTGTCTGCTGCCTTGCCGCTTCCAGCCAAACAGTAACACAACCCTCCACTGGGTCAAGAAGAATGGGAAGTTTGTTAATGTCCACTCCTACTACAAGGACCAGGACCAACTGGGACACCAGGACCCTCTCTACAAGGGGAGGACGTCCCTGTTCCCTGACCAGATCTCTGGGGGCAACGCATCGCTTCGTCTGGCCAGGGTGGACCTCCAGGACCAGGGCACGTACATGTGTTACACCAGAGGGAACCCGGACAAATACGTCACCCTGACAGTGAGAGGTGAGCTGAGTTCCTGATGTCATGTTATTTAAAAATCATAATGTCATAATGATAAGTCATAATGCAACCCACCGACAGGTAGGTCCTTTCCATAAACATATCACGGTAATGTTTTTGACGGCTGTAAGTTGATGCAGATATCGACGTCGTAGTATTACTTTTACTAGGCAGTTGTGTATTTGGGTATCATGGGCTTTCATGAAGTACACAACAACAAAGGTCAATAACTCATTCGAGGTTTTGTTATAGTAGGGCCTACATATGCCATTGATATCAGCATCAATGTATGGAGCAAACCAAAGTTATCCATCAGTTTGTCGTTTTAATGCAGCCATGTTGTTGCAGCTCCTGTTGGTACAGTGGACATTATGCTAGTAAACGACAAGGTCACCTGTAAGTCTGGAGGTATCTACCCAAGACCAGAGCTCACCTGGTCCATCAGTCCTCGCCCGGCCACTGCTCTCCAAAACACAACCATGGTCCATGAAGATGACCAGGGACTCTATGATGTCAGCGGCTCCTTAAGGACCGTTTATAATGGCACAGAATCAGTCTACAGCTGCTCAGTCCAAAATGAACACGGTGCAAGGACAGCCACGATGAGACAAAACAGTAAGTCTTTTAATTTATACGCAACCCTCAGAAGTGTAAGAGTAAAGTGTAGATGAGAACTGGTGCAATCCAGTTTGCAGTGACTGCAACGAACCGTCCCACTCACTACTTTCTGCCATAACAGAGAGACACTGCTTCATATGCGTTGTTGTGAAAACATTGCGGTCTGCAACTTCCACGCCGTTACCGCTGAAAAGTCACAGAATTCGTGATGCATTGACATCATTGGTCTGGGATTTGCGTTCTCCATTGGTCTGATTTGGAAACATGGCGTCATGGTCTCGCATCTTTCCAAACAAACAATATGTTGTGTATTGTTCGTCTGTCCGTCTGTCCATCCATTCATCTGTCTATCTGTCTTTTTAATTCAGCTCCAATGCAAAGTGCTCCCAAGAGTGAGGTGTTACTCCCGTGTAACGCCTCGGGGCTCGCTGACATCACCTGGACCTTCAACCACAACCAGCCCATCCTCAGAAAACGAGCAGGACAAGAGAAGCAGGTGGAAACAGAGTGGCAGCAGCATGTAGGAGGACTGTCTGAATCAGGCAGCCTCCTGTTGAATACGACATCAGCCGAGAGTGCAGGGACGTACACGTGTACTGTCAGTTACGCAGAAGAAACAGACGTAACCAACATTGAACTGAAGATACTGGAGGACCAATGAAGGTAGGTTAGATTGGTGAAAATGTAATAGCAAGTGGTGCAAAGACAATCCTTTGCTGCCCAACATTAACGTCAGGTAGTTAGGTAGATATGTTTCATTTATGTTTGTCAGAGCCCCAGCATGGTCAATGTGGGGTTACCTTCACTAGTTTAGTCTATTAGGCTACTGCTGCCCTGGTACATATAAGGAGCAGACCCATAATTAGTGCTATGAGCGACGTCTATGTTGGTTCTACGGTGACACCACAGGGAAACGTGTCTATTCAAATGTATGTATTGTGTATTAGTTGCTTAATAAAATATTGCATTTATATTATATCAGAATGTAATTCAGTGACACACATTGTCTTCTTTTTTAATCCATTTTCATTATGCCAGTAATGTGATATGTTACTTTATACATGGTGTTTAAAATAGTGTTATCTATCAATGTAATGTTTAACATGAAGGTACTTGGATGTATACTCCACTTACTGTTAAAAATGATCATTCTACGTTTCAGGGGGATCTCAAAATGCACTTTGGTGTCTTGTGTTGTTAGTCATCCCATTGATATATAGGCCTAGGAGTTTATATTTGGAAAGGAAAAAAGGTAAGACAACTAGTTGCACCTTTATTAACAACACATTTTATTCACTGGGATTATGGTCTCGGAAAACTTTTGGTAATATCTCAACATATCTCTTCCCTGACAGACAAGCAGTAGGTCGAACTAAAGACAAAACGGTACTTTTTATAATGTATTACTGACTGGGTGGTGTTGCAAATAAAATTGATCAAAAGCTGTCTAATCCTATTTTTTTTCCCTCTTAGGCCGCTGGTAATGGAACTGCTGCGGAAACAGTTGAACTTAACCAAACTAGACTGAAGACGAGTCATGATAGGGTGAAGTGCGCGGCCACAGCCATGGCGGACATTTATGGCGTTTTTCCAACTGCACTTTTGGCCGCGCCGGTCGCACCATGCGGGGCTGGTTTGCGTTTCCATTACCAGTTAAATCCCACGGGGCTGTGAGCAAAGGTTGTCGTTATAGTGATTGTATTGTTCACTGTTGTTTTGGTGAGAGTTGTTGTTACCCTGGTGCGTAATGTGTGTGTGTGTGTATATATATATATGTATATATATATTGTGGCGACCGGTGCGGGAGGAATGAGACAGGAGCCCAGGGTTACATGTTTACGCAACTCCTGTGCCCCATACACCGCACGACCCCGGGAGTTGCCTTTATTTGTACACACCCTCACATAGAATCACGGCACACCTGACAAACACCACTAGCACTCTCACTCACGGTCCGACCCCTACCCAAGGTGCATCCCCCAGAATCCCTTGCGCAGGACCCCCATAGGGGGCATGGCCGTGATCGCCACAATATATATATATAAAAATACGAATTATGATTATTATCTTTGCTTTGAGAATGATGTATTGCTAATTATTTATTTCCATTGCTAACAGCAATGGAAAATTATACGGGTATTGAACAGGGACAATGTACAAAAGAAACATTAACCTTGTTTAGAGCAAGGAGAGATGCATTGTACCAGGTTTTAGCAAACTGCTATTTTCCACCTGTAGTGTATTCAGCCCACAATAAGTGGGTTGAATAATGGTATGGCCTGGTTTGTAGTGCGTGGTTGTTTCTTATGTGCAGACCTTACTTCTCTGACTCCTATTTTTTTTTTTTTTTTTTTTAAATTCAGCCAAGTTACTTTTGTTTTGCTATTCTTTTTTCATCAATCCGTGAGGCCTCTGTAAATAATGTTCATCCCGCAAGTAAAAGCCAAAGAGCTGTTTGAAACTTCATTCAGGACTTATTGCCTTTCTTTTCTTTATTTCATACACCATCACCAGAAAAGCTTGGCTCTTCCTTATGGCGACACCGTGAGCGAAAGGCAGAACGAGGTAGTGCATGTAAATACATTATGATAATAAGGCACCTTTGAGCAGACGGACAATGGGAGTAACAGACAGACCGGGGATGTGTGTGAACCCGGGGTTTGGGACGGCATCATCCACAATGTGCAGTGTTGTTATGCCGAGATGTGCAGCATGCACACCGAGGGACATTGGTTTCACGAGGCCTACAAGCCAGTAAGCAAGTCATGTTTTGTGAAGATCATTTCTTATTTTTATACTAGTGGGCTGCTAACAACCTTCACTGTTATTCATCAATGACGATATATACACCTAGTCAATATCAATATTTTGCTCCTTAACTCTATGGTGTAAAAGTGCGTCTCTGGTTCGAGATTATTGTACACTAGACTTATTTCTATACTGCAGTTATCCAAGCTAATAAAGCTCATTTACAAGGGTTACACTTGATGACACTTTAATCCAGACGCATGTCTGGATTAACACAATTGAAGGAGTTTACTGACAAACAACAAAGATTTCTGCTTTGGTCACTAGAGAAGTGATGTGTCTTTGTCATCACTATGATCCAAGTTATTTTTGCTTTGCTATTCTTTTTTATAAATCCATTAGGCCTACATCCCTTTCATCCGGTAAGTAAAACAAGAGCTCTTTGAAACTTCATGCCAGACTTTGTTTGGCTCTATATATTCTTTAAAACGTTGGGGTAACGCCTTTCCCTCACAGTTACATATGCCCATTCAAAAAAGTGAATAAAGAGTGTGTGCTGCTGCTACTACCAAAACTGTGTTCCACGGTTGTGCCCTCTGCTCTCCAGCACCCCAGGTGGACTGTGTGTTTGGGGGAGCTGTCTGCTGCCTTGCCGCTTCCAGCCAAACAGCAACACAATCCTCCACTGGGTCAAGAAGAATGGGAAGGATGTTCAGGTCCACTCCTACTACGAGGACCAGGACCAACTGGGACACCAGGACCCTCTCTACAAGGGGAGGACGTCCCTGTTCCCTGACCAGATCTCTGGGGGCAACGCATCGCTTCGTCTGGCCAGGGTGGACCTCCAGGACCAGGGCACGTACATGTGTTACGCCAGAGGGAACCCGGACCAATACGTCACCCTGACAGTGAGAGGTGAGCTGAAGTCCTGTTTTAATAGGATGAATTGTCATCCGATAAAAAAAAAAAAAAAATCATCCCCCCCCCCCCCAGCTGCTCACGCACTGTAATGAACCGGAAACTCAAACATGTAGGCTACTCATAAAATGCAGCAGCTATGACAAAGAAAGGAATTAATATCAGCACTTCATTGGAGACTTTGCTAGGAAAGCAAGAAGCCTATTCATTACTGAAGAGTGGCAGGAATAATCGAGAATTTAGTTTTAGTTTGATTCTGTCAATCTACTGCTCACTCCAATCCAGTAGGTGGCCCCCCAGTCGTACTGCACATAGACATAATATACGTAGACGCCTCATGACGTGCTGGAACGTAATCCAGCGTCGCCGCCATATTGGTTGGGTCTCCTCACTCTAGTCTAGCATAGGAGTCAACGGAGAGCAAGCTATGCAGTATGTTGTGCAGCTTACGGCGTAGTATTGACACCAGATCGCGTGGGATTACCTTTCACAAGTAAAATTGAACAATAATTGTTATTATTTTTAAAAAAAAAAGTTTAATTAATTCGTCCTGTATCATAAATACATCTCTGCCATTTGTAACAAACCAAACCGTGTGAAAATCCGGTAAAAATTCGGGGAGTTATGCTTATTATTGTAGTTCAGTCAGGACCACTTTTGTCAATATAATCTTTATTCTAAAGCAGAATATACATGCAGAATAACGTTTGCAGAATATTACATTTGGCGGTATGGCTCTGTTCTGGGAACTCCTTGCCCTTCCACGTGCCTACGTGGAAAGCCTTAAGGCAGGGGGAGCACTCCTCCCTGCCCTTCCATGTGCCTACATGGAAAGGTTTAAGACAAGGAGAGCGGCAGCAGAGACCCCCCGGGGTACAGAACAGAGCAAGCATCAATGACAATCAGAAAAAGACATTGATTAGTTAGATACAACATAAAGGTGGAGCTGGGGTGGAGGTGGGTTGCAAGCTAGCAGAAGAAGCAGCGAATGTAGGCAGGCTGAAGCAGCTTTAAATAAGGCGCCAAGAATGATGTTTGCCAATGGGTGTTTGAGGGGGAGTCAGCTGAGCTGTCAGCTGACTGTGTATGGTATCCAATGGGAAGCTAGGGAAATCAGCTGACGTACGTCTATAATGATACTACGTATTTGAAGCGCTCTGCATGCGTAACGTAAACCTAACGCGGCAATATGACTACTGTGATATCTGTACTGAGCCGAGCCTGACTTCGTGGCCTGCCTGAACTAACGCTATGCTCAATTTCAGTCAGGACCACTTTTGTCAATATAATCTTTATTCTAAAGCAGAATATACATGCAGAATAACGTTTGCAGAATATTACATTTGGCGGTATGGCTCTGTTCTGGGAACTCCTTGCCCTTCCACGTGCCTACGTGGAAAGCCTTAAGGCAGGGGGAGCACTCCTCCCTGCCCTTCCATGTGCCTACATGGAAAGGTTTAAGACAAGGAGAGCGGCAGCAGAGACCCCCAAGAACCATACCAGGCAACCTCCCTTCCATGAGCTACATGGAAGTGCCGTTAAGAGGAGCCAGCAGCGCAGACATATTATTATATATTTATTTAAGAATAAATATGGACATAGCCGATCATTAATGCAGACTCTAGTTTAAGTAACTGCTGAGATTAATTAAGGAACCCTGAGGGGTATGCTAGAAGTATGTTTAAATATTTTGTTCTTACTTTTGGCGGTGTGGCTCTATTCTGGGTCCTCCTTGCCCTTCCACGTGCCTACGTGGAAAACCTATAGGCAGGGGGAGCACTCCTCCCTGCCCTTCCATGTGCCTACATGGAAAGGTTTAAGACAAGGAGAGCGGCGCACACCCCCAAAGAACCACACCGGGCAACCTCCCTTCCATGAGCTACATGGAAGTGCCAGTAGCGCAGCATATTATTATTTGTAAAGAATAATCATGGACATAGCCGATCATAATGCAGACGCCATTTTAAGTAACTTGGCTGAGATCAAGTAAAGAACCCCACGAGTATATTTAAATTATTAAGGACCGAGCCAGTGAAACTGGAAGGTCCCTATTGAATGCTTTGTTTATTATTATTCCTATTATTAGGGACCGAGCCAGTGAACTGGAAGGTCCCTATTGAAATGCTTAGTTTATTATTATTATTATTATATTCTTTTTGGGCCTCTTTGCACCATCTCAACGTATATGAAAACTTTTATATGCCAAGGTTGTCGGGGCTGGTAAAACCTTTATATTCTATGAGTCACGTTCATGTCGCACACTTGGACAACCACTAGGTGGCGCTGTTTTTAGCAATCCGTAACGCTCATAACACCGCCATACTTTGTCGCACATCCAAAAACCTGATATCTATACATGCAGAAATTAGTGCTGCACCTCCCCACGTCGGCCACTCCTATCTCCACCTGAATAGTTTTTTCGCTAGAGCGCAAAAAAATAAAAATGTTCAAGTGCAATCTGTACGCTTGTCTCCGAGTCACACGAAACTTCACACGTATGAATTTAGCCAGCAGTTACAGGGCACTCCTTGCTTTTTTGAGCATCGAGAATGCTTGCGCCTCAGCCGGAGGTATCGTTCGTGCCCATCTACCCATAGCCTTAAGAGTTGAGACGGGAGCTACCGATGCTGCAGTTGTTACCGCTCCTATCCGGAATGAATGAGGAGTGTAGCGCTCTGGAGGAAGCCCGCAGGTTTGGCGGAGTAGGCGAAGACGTGGGGCAACCAAGCATGGGACATGGAATTTCCTTCTTCCGTGGCAAAGAGAGGCTCCTGGTTGCTGGCTCGGGGACGACTTTTCATGTATTGAGTCATAGAAGACAGGGGACAAAAAGCAGAATTAGATCGAAAATTATGACTGAGGATCCTTTCCTATCCCCATCAGTCTTTGAATGCTTGAGTAATAAGGAAAAGTGGTGAGGATTAATTGATACGTCAGCAATAGTGAGGTCATGCGAAGGATCAAAAGATCCTGTGCGTGTAGTAAATTCGCCACCTCTGAGAAATCCATAGAAGTGGTGAGAGACATTTTCCAAAAATATTGACCAAGCACCCGCCCCTTAAGTATGTGATTAGTTTTTTCACGAGTGTAAGAGTGAAGGGAAGACGAATATCATTGCCTTGAGGTTTGTCTTTCTTAAGGCCATTAAGCAGAAGACGGACGGATGGGTTCCCGAGCAGGCTGATGGTGGATGGATCCAGGCAGCGCAGATGGAACTGAATACCTGCGACTAGGCCTTTAATGGAAGATGGCTGCATTTTTTTGGGATTCAAAACAATGAACTAAAAAGGCACATACGATGGAAAAATGACGGGCAGAACTTCTGCAGAGAGGTGGCACAAAAGAGGTGAAATAAGACCATGCAGATTCGTACATCTTTAAGTAGATTAGCCAAGCCTGATCGCATATAGTGAGCAGAGAAGCATGTATGATTGCATGATGTGTTTAACTAACACTGTTTGGGAGAATGGGGGGCAAGGCAGGCTGGATGGCGCTGCCACCGGGCACAGCTGGCGAAATCAAACCGGGACAAGGAATCAGCAATTTGTCGTCCAATCCTGGAATGTGAGCTGCTCTAATAATGAAATACCCGACACGGATAACCAAGTGATGCGTCTTACGAAGCCATTAATAAAGGAACTGAAGAACGCCCTTGTTCATATGTTAACGGTTGCCTCATGTCATGAAAAAGGCTCATTTTCTCAAGCCCCTGTTGGGGAGGCGGCTTCGTCTCGGCACACTGACTTGGGATGCCCGTCTCCGCAATAACTGCAAGCTGTTACGAATAAATGACAGCATATGTATCAACAGCTGTAATATCCTCACATAGCCACAAGGGAACCGAAACGAATGCATAAGCTGTAATATCCCCACATGGCCACTAGGGAACAGAAACAAATATAAGCTGTATAACCGCACCTGGCCACCAGATGGCAGCACATGATACACTGGGGGCGGGCGCTCAACTCTAGCCAGAGTATATACACGTCGTAGAGCCGCGCACTATCGAGCGCACACAAGCAGGGGAGAAACTAGAGGCAGCGTATCCATTAGATATCGAAACCAATAAAGTGAGTTAAGCGATCCTGTGTCGGCGGCCTTCTTCCTCAAGAACATCACAATCAAGCATGAATATATTTATAACTATAGAAGCTGCACACGTTTCATTGAAATTGAAGCACATGGGAGTCATTGGTTGAGTCACGTTGGTTTCTTCGGTTTGGGGTTTTGAAGGGGTTGGCCTACAGCCACAGATCAAGGGCACAGTTTGTGTGAGTGAGAAAAGGAGCTGCAAATTGAGCAGGGCAGCTTGGTGTCCTGTGAAATGCCTGCTAATAAGAGCCAGGTCGACTACTGACCAGTCTTTGGTTGAATCTTTGTATGAACATGAAGCTTTAGCATAAAATGATTTGTGGTATTCGAAAAAATAAAAATGTTCCACCATAGACAAGGCCATATCCGAAATGATGGGTAGGTATGTGTCCAGTTCGGCTCTACGGGTAGATATTCCCTGTTTTAGACAGTCTGGGGACACACTCTCTCAGCATCACTGACATATCTCCCAGTCCACGATACGTCTATCGCTAATCTCAAAGCGAGCAGATTTTATCAAGTTGACGTCATACCTAGCCTGGCAAGCCAGACCTACATCAGAAAGATGTAAGGTCTGGCTCAGCTCCATTGGCAGTGTGGGCGGGATAAACGGTTGTCTTTCAAGTTCCCTCTGCACGCAATAGGATAGCGCTACAACCAATCAGAGCAACGAAGAAGGTGACGTAGTCAGAGCGACGGCTCTGACTACGTACTTAATCAAAACTCAGAATAAATATTTATTTTCGAGGAAAGACTTCAGTGCCGTTCTTTGTTCTTTTCTCAAATAAAATGTTAACTAAAAGTCTTGAAGAGTCGCGGCCAAAGCCGAGTGGAGAGACAGCCGTTCGCCAGCAGCAGCAGCCATTGTTTACCTCTAACACAGAACCGTCGCATTTCTGTCGTCATTAGGTAGCCCGGCTTTCGACTCCGCCCCTCACGCTGTGATTGGTCAGACACAAGGGCGTAACTTTGGGTCTGCCATTGGGGGGGTTAAACTCGCGGCATATTTATTTATTTATTTGTTTATTGAATCATTTTCTTGTGTAAAAGGTGACATGCCAATTTGCCGTTCTTGTATTAGAAATACATTGCGATACTTTTACTGATTTTGGCTACTTTTTGACTATTTATGCCATAATGACACAGTAGTTAAATTCAGTGTTTAAGCACTAGCCAACAGTGGCAGCTTCCACCTAATTGATTTTGTGTGTGTTCACTATCTTATGAAAAAAAACACAAGAACTTAAAGATTAATCAATTGCATCACTGTATTGGCACCTACATGCAGCACATGTATTATGCACAATTCAACTCTCAAACACATCACACAATACAGGGTGGCACACTGGAGTGCCGCTTGCACCTCTATTCTGAACATGGCAAACTGATTTCACATATTGGTGGGCATCACCAGTTCAAACTAACACAATCTAAACAAAAGCATGTAAATACAAAAGAAGGCCTATCTGTCAATCACATTTGAAGGTATTTTACAACATATTAGGCTAAAATAAGAATTGACTAAAAGAAACAGGATGCTATACTGACGTCTATTCTGCCAGCAACTATAGTACTACTAGCAGACTATAGATATTGTTGGGCAATTCAGATAAAAGCACCAAACACCTGTTTGCGTCTCTGTGTAAAAGAAATGAACTGTGTACACACTGACTTCTTAGTTAAGAGGTCCAATTTGTCCTGATGGATCGTCCCGCGTCTGTGTGAAACGATCTGGGTTCTCATAAACCCGTTCGCGGTGGTAAGAGACGAGCAGAGTCTACAGCGTCCGCTTGCAGAGCAGAGTCTACAGCGTCCGTTCACTATAATAACCCGGTCACGGTGATAGATTACGCTAACCCTAACCTAACCATAACCCTAACTATAACCCTAACCATAACCCTTTTTGGAGTGAATTGTTTCACAGTAGACTGCGGACGCTGTAGACTCTGCTCTGCGAGCGGACGCAGTAGACTGCTCGTCTCTTACCACCGCGAACGGGTTTATGATAACCCAGATCGTTTCACACAGACGCGGGAGGGAACCTTTTGCATCAGTATCAGATGTCTAGGGGCGTGATGACAAATTGTCGGTATATTACGAGTTGGGATGAGAACGTGTTGGATATTATGCCCCCCCTTGTTCAGATGCGTTCCGCGGTCCATGCTATAGCATGGACCGCGGAACGCATCTGAACAATAATATTCATTCATAGTGCATGAAATGAACCACTGAGAATTCGAACACCACTACAAAATGGCGAGCACCCTATATTGTGCACTATATCCGTGATAGGGAACGATTTCGAACACAGCTCATGGTATAACAATAGGGGTATTTACCTCCTTTTCGTCAGGATTTTTACTCTTTTTCGACCAACAATGAAAAAGAGTTGTCTGGCTGCCTTTCCGTGTCCTTTTCATCGCCACATTCATTTAGCATGAACTTTCTCAACTATTCATCCCAGCGACTGCGCGAAATAGTTCGGTTTGGTAAAGAAAACGGGTTGGGTCATACCAAGTAGTCGGTGGGCGGGCGGGGAGGGGGGGGGTACATTACAGATGATTAAAACATGATACTATCTTGCTGCCAAATTAAATTAATAAAGAAAACAAACAGAATATTTCATATTTTTCTGAATTATGTGTGATGATATTGGGGGGGTTATATTAGCTGGATCTGATTTTTGGGGGGGGGTCATGACCCCCCTAACCCCCCCGCAAATTACGCGCATGGTCAGACATACTTGGTGTTTCCAGCACCAAAAAGCGGACGGAGCTGTGCTAGACCTACCTAGCTGCCAAATAAATTTGCTGCCGCTAGGGGGTGTCTAGAGTTCTAGGCTAGTCATTACCTGAAAGGATTTGGCTTCTGAGATGTGGGGAAACTGCAGCGGCCGGAGGAAAGAATGGGACCCCTGTGGAGATTGGAACTGCGCTTCCCTGCGTTCTCCGCGGGAATGTGGTGCCGTCGAAACGTGTTGTGGTGACGTCATCATTCGGCGCCGCACCTGTTGGACCGTGCGTTGGACCTGCGAACGGTGAGGAGCCTGTCGGACCATGCGCTGGACCTGCGGACAGTGAGGGGGGAAACATGCCTCCAGCTGATGAAGACGGGCCGGCTGAATGTGTTGCACCGGACTCCAGGACTTAAATCCTGGAATCAGCTGGGTAGGCGGAGCTGGCTGCTTCGTCAGGGACTCGTGCTCTTTTGGAAGGCAGCGCGGCGGCTGGAGCTGGGACTGCGGCGTTGTTTCGGGAGCCGTGTTTCCTTTTCTTTGCTGATTTTCTAGGAACAGAATAGTTGGAGAGAAATGCGGATGCCGTTTCGCTGCGGATGTCTCCTTAAACAGCGCAAACAGCTCCTCGTGAGAAGCCCCTACTGGAGCAGTAATGCAGTTTTTAAGCAACTCTTCTAGGAGTTTAGGCACTGGCCAATCCTCAATGCTGGGAGTATTTGGATTTTTTACTTGCCAAACGAGAGCTCCGGCGGATGGGAATCCGTGATGCCGTCGACCCGCCATAAATCCTCGTCGTAGATAGACATGGTGAGCAGTGAGGTAAGTAGAAATACGTACACGATGTTACGAAGTATGGGGCTAGGCAGGAGAGGCATGCGAGATCCAGGCGAGGGGCTAGGCAGGAGAGGCATACGAGATCCAGGCGAGGGGCTAGGCAGGAGAGGCATACGAGATCCAGGCGAGGGGCTAGGCAGGAGAGGCATACGAGATCCAGGCGAGGGGCTAGGCAGGAGAGGCATACGAGATCCAGGCGAGGGGCTAGGCAGGAGAGGCATACGAGATCCGGGCGAGGGGCTAGGCAGGAGAGGCAGACGAGAACCAGGTGAGGGTCGGCAACGGGAGAGCAGTCTGGAGAAAAGAGCTGGAGAGTCTAGTGCGCACATGTAGACAATCTTGCAAGCTAGCAGAGGAAGCAGCGAATGTAGGCAGGCTGAAGCAGCTTTAAATAAGGCGCCAAGAATGATGTTTGCCAATGGGTGTTTGAGGGGGAGTCAGCTGAGCTGTCAGCTGACTGTGTATGGTATCCAATGGGAAGCTAGGGAAATCAGCTGACGTACGTCTATAATGATACTACGTATTTGAAGCGCTCTGCATGCGTAACGTAAACCTAACGCGGCAATATGACTACTGTGATATCTGTACTGAGCCGAGCCTGACTTCGTGGCCTGCCTGAACTAACGCTATGCTCAATTTGGGGATGCACCTTCCTCCATAGAAATGAATGCACTGGGGACCCATCCAAGATGGCGGCCGCGCTGCTACGTCAGCTCTAACGGGCAGCGTCAGTCTATGAGGCGTCTATGCATATATGTCTATGGTACTGTGCAGGTCTGATCGCGGAAAGAGAAAGCAAAAATAAACACGAAGGGTGGTAGTCCTGTGCTTGACCCCTTCCTCCACCACGACCTCCTCCATTCATGTACTTTGTTGTTCTTTATACTACAGTGGCTTTCTGACAGAGATCCCTGAAGGCAAACCTCTCCCACGTGCATTGGCGGTTCTAGACGGGGGCCAGGGTGGGCCGGTGCCCCTGTGAAATTGCTCTTGGCCCCTGTTACGGCCCCTGCACCGATCAGCCAATGATTTAAACGATTAATTTCTTACCGCGACATGCGCTCGTTTGAAGAACGATACCCTCTACTAGCCCCTGTCAAATAGAACGGACCCGTCGGTCGTAGGTCCGCGGTGGGATACGTTTGCGGGGTGGGTTAATATCGCGCCCCCCCCCCCCCCCCCCCCCCCCCCCCCCCGCGCGCGAACGTAACCCACCGCGGACCTACGGGGTGGGTTAATATTGCGCGCACCCCCCCCCCCCCACCCCGCGAACGTAACCCACCGCGGAGCTACGGGGTGGGTTTATATTGCGCCCCCCCCCCCCCCCCCCCCCCCCCCCGTGTGACGTGTTAATGGATAGTGGCATTGTACAATCATAACATTTATTAACATAGTTACCTATAAATAATAACAAATTAACAAAAACAGTGTTTTTGCCCTTTGTTTCCATGCAAATAAGTACATGTAGGCTACATTAGAAAACCTTCATATTTAATGGAATATCCTTTTACAAAACAACATGAACAACCTCTTCAAACAAGCGTTTGCACAAATACAAAAAACCTTTGTTTCAATGGTGTTTGAAACTGAAAAATTGAGCATAGCGTTAGTTCAGGCAGGCCACGAAGTCAGGCTCGGCTCAGTACAGATATCACAGTAGTCATATTGCCGCGTTAGGTTACGTTACGCATGCAGAGCGCTTCAAATACGTAGTATCATTATAGACGTACATCAGCTGATTTCCCTAGCTTCCCATTGGATACCATACACAGTCAGCTGACAGCTCAGCTGACTCCCCCTCAAACACCCATTGGCAAACATCATTCTTGGCGCCTTATTTAAAGCTGCTTCAGCCTGCCTATCTTCGCTGCTTCCTCTGCTAGCGTTGCAACCCACCTCCACCCCAGCTCCTCCTTTATGTCGTATCTAATTAATCAATGTCATTTTCTGATTGTCATTGATGCTTGCTCTGTTCTGTACCCCGGGGGGTCTCTGCTGCCGCTCTCCTTGTCTTAAACCTTTCCATGTAGGCACATGGAAGGGCAGGGAGGAGTGCTCCCCCTGCCTTAAGGCTTTCCATGTAGGCACGTGGAAGGGCAAGGAGTTCCCAGAACAGAGCCATACCGCCAAATGTAATATTCTGCAAATGTAATTCTGCATGTAATATTCTGCTTTAGAATAAAGATTATATTGACAAAAGTGGTCCTGACTGAAATATAGTATCGCTCTTTAAAATGTATGGTATTGCATGGACAATAGGAATCCACCAAACTAAACAATTTCGTTGTGAATCTGTTAAACAAATATGCTCCTGCAATGTTATTGTGCTTGTAGGACTAGGTCTAATTGGATGTCTGTCACTTTAAATTTCTCAGCATGGACCAATGACTGTATATAAGGCATGGACATTCGTGACAGTGAAATTTACGGTCTAACTTTCTCTAACTTTCTTTCTATGCAAGATGCTAGTGGAAATCAGTACTACAGATGAATCCATTTTATATGGTTATAAATAAAGTATATGGTTATAAATGTGCCCCCCTTAAAAACACACTGGCCCCACCTCGGCCCCCCTGGTGATTTTGGTCTAGAACCGCCACTGCCCACGTGACCGAGGTGCAGAAGTGAGCGATGTGAGCGATGTGAGCGCTTGGACCGGGAGCTGCTGCTTCCCTCGTGAGGAAGGGTCTGACTCAGACGGTGGTGTTGCTGATGGAGGTGGTGGTGTTGCTGGTGGGGGTGGTCGTGTTGCTGATGGTTGTGGTCGTCGGTCAGGGAGGTAAGCTTGACTACATATTAACCGTCTCGCCGGTCAAACCTGATGTCAGTATTTGTTTGTTTGTAATGCAGGATATTTGGCGGCAGAATTCACGCATAGGCCTACATGTAACTTCATATTTTAAGAGCAATTCAAGATCTTTTACGAGTAGCAACTTATTAACAGGTATCATCGTCACAGTATTACTTACGCACATTCTAATAAAGTGAATGAATAGTATGCCGCTAAAACCGAAACTGTTCTCTGCTCTCCAGCACCCCAGGTGGACTGTGTGTTTGGGGGGAGCTGTCTGCTGCCTTGCCGCTTCCAGCCAAACAGTAACACACTCCTCCACTGGGTCAAGAAGAATGGGGAGGATGTTAATGTCCACTCCTACTACTATAACCAGGACCAACTGAAGTACCAGGACCCTCTCTACAAGGGGAGGACGTCCCTGTTCCCTGACCAGATCTCTGGGGGCAACGCATCGCTTCGTCTGGCCAGGGTGGACCTCCAGGACCAGGGCACGTACTTGTGTTACGCCAGAGGGAACCCGGACCACTACGTCACCCTGACAGTGAGAGGTGAGCTGAAATCCAGTTTTTATTAAGGGGGGGGGGGGGGCGAAATATTGCAAAATAAAAAACGTCACGATATGCATCACTTCACATTAATCTTTATAGGTTGCATGTAACTGTATCTGCATATGAATGCAGAATCTGTAGGCAAGGACAATATTTGGGTATCGGATTAATCGGAAGTGTTCAGGTTTCCGTTTCTAGTCCGAGTGGTATTGACCCAACACGGTTAACTTTGAGCGGACTTGGGGCGCACCCGGGTCCCCAGTCCGTGTGGAGAGCAACAGAGGCGGATCCAGTTGGCGGTCGTAGACGGCGATTTAGCTTTTAAATAGCTATTGTGAAGAGGCCAGTTTTGAAACAATCCAGTTGTAGACGTCGTCTCTTAACCCCAACTCCGTTCACGCGTTTCAACTCTTTGTTGGGACTGTAAACCATGAGAGGTGCGCAGAGGAAGAGGAAGTATTGCATGCTGACGTCACGTCACCACATGTTGTCTTTTGTGCACTAGAGGGCGCCATCAACAGTGTCATGTCTCCGCCTTCCTCTGCCATGCTCTATCCTGTCGCCTACGGCAGTACTGTCAGTGTCAACATGGCAGACAGCGAGGTTGAGACGGAGGATGCTGAGTCAAATCTTAGCCTGAAAATGTTGACGCTAATTAACAGTCTGAGAGTCCCCTGCAGTGGAGAACACAGCTTTATGTTGATTTACTTTGGTATGTTTTCTATTTAACTGCAGAATTAGGTGCACTAGACTCGAAACAGTTATCAGTCTGAAAGGGACCAGAGAACACAGCTTTATGTTGATGTGTCTTTTGTATATTTTTTAGTATTTCTAAGTAAATGTCATAGTTTACTGTTATTTTACCTATTGTTTCATACCTCAGCCATACTTTGTGGTAAACATTGTCCTCGTAGTACATTTTTCCCTTTAGGAATAAACAAATAATCTTATTCAATTATACATTGTCTTCATTTGAACTTCATTTTTAATATTGTGACTATATCGTATCATGAAACTAATATTGTGTATCGTATCGTCCGTTTAGTGTTTTTATAGGATCCTATAAAAAATGAGTAAACATTAACTCTTTGTTTTTATGCTTTTTTAATGCGGTGCCATGTTGTTGCAGCTCCTGTTGGTACATTGTACATTATGCTAGTAAACCACACTGTCACCTGTAAGTCTGGCGGTATCTACCCAAGACCAGAGCTCACCTGGTCCATCAGTCCTCACCCGGCCACTGCTCTCCAAAACACAACCGAGGTCCATGAAGATGACCAGGGACTCTATGACGTCAGCGGCTCCTTAAGGACCGTTTACACAAAATCGGTCTACAGCTGCTCAGTCCAAAATGAACACGGTGCAAGGACAGCCACGATGAGACAAAACCGTAAGTCTTTTAATATATACGGCAACCGTCAGAAGTGTAAGAGTAAAGTGTAGATGAGAACTGGTGCGATCCAGTTTGCAGTGACTGCAACGAACCGTCACGCTCACCATAAGAGAGAGACACTGCTTCATATGAGTTGTGTTGTGAAAAAAATGCGGTCTGCAACGTCCACTCCGTTATCGCTGAAAAATCACAGAAAACGTGATGCATTGACGTCATTGGTCTGGGATTTGCGTTCTCCATTGGTCTGATTGGAAAACCTGGCATCAATGGTCTTATATCTCTGCATCAATGGTTTTATATCTCCGCATTTTTCAAAACAATATTTTGTGTATTGCCATCTGTTCATCCACATATCTGTCTATCTGTGTTCTTAATTCAGCAGCTCCAATGCAAAGTGCTCCCAAGAGTGAGGTGTTACTCCCGTGTAACGCCTCGGGGCTCGCTGACATCACCTGGACCTTCAACCACAACCAGCCCATCCTCAGAAAACGAGCAGGACAAGAGAAGCAGGTGGAAACAGAGTGGCAGCATTATGTAGGAGGACTGTTTGAATCAGGCAGCCTCCTGTTGCATACAACATCAGCCGAGAGTGCAGGGACGTACACGTGTACTGTGAGTTACGCAGAAGAAACGGACGTAACCAACATTGAACTGAAGATACTGGAGGACCATAATGAAGGTAGGCTCTTGGTGAAAATACAAAAGCAATTTGTGAAAACAGTCCTTCTTAAGACAAGTATATTCACTCTGTATTTATATTTTATGTGTACCAGTAGCTCGATAAATAATCTAATTTTCTTTATATTTAGTCGACTAAAAACAATCCATCCCAACTATTAGTCGACTCATCATAAATATATATTTTTTCATATTTAAGAAAAGTCAGAAGCTCAACAAGTGTGGTGTTAAATCTTAACCATTTAGATATGTTGTTTCTACATTTAATTCTAGTGATTATCTGTTGAATATCCAAATCTTTCCAACTTTAAAAAACAACTTTTAAATTGCATAAGCTGCTATTGAGATGTGATACTTTAAATACACAACCACACAGCAGCACTATGCTACTTTACAT